>BQNB010011225.1:5938-81971 GCA_026074375.1 Tanacetum coccineum
TGTGCAGATTTTTGGTGCACTGACTGATAAGGCTGTTAGAAATGGATCAATTAAGAAGGTTGAGAAAAGAGGAAATGTGGGATAACCTAGCAAGGATAAGAATAGTAGGGATGATAATAAGAGGACTAGGACTGGGAAGGCTTTTGCTACTACTGTAAACCCTGTCGGAAGAGAGAATACGGGTACTTGACCCAAGTGTACCACCTGCAACTCCTACCATGCACCAGGAGGGCCTTGTCGCACATGCTTCAACTGTAACCGCCTGGGTCATTTGGCAAAGGATTGTAGAGGTGTGCCGAGGAATGTGAATCCTGTCAATGCTAAAAACCCAACTGTTAGGGCATGTTATGAGTGTGGTAGTACCGACCATGTCAGGTCAGCTTGTCCTAGATTGAATAGGGCACAAGGACCGGAACAAAATTATCCAAATCAAGTTGCTGCTAATAACGGGGGTCAGGGTCGTGGAAACCAAGGGAACCAGGCTAGGGTAGAGCATTCATGTTGAGAGCAGAGGAAGCTCGCCAGGATCCGAACATTGTGACGGGTACGTTTACTTTGAATAATTATTTTGCCACTACCTTATTTGACTCTAGTGCCGATTATAGTTTTGTTTCCACTACTTTCATACCTCTGTTAGGCTTAGAGCCCAGCGATTTAGGTTTCAAGTATGAGATTGAGATAGCTAGCGGACAGCTAGTAGAGATTGATAAGGTTATTAAGGGTTGCAAACTAGAAATCGAGGGTCATGTCTTTGACATCGACTTGATACCTTTTGGACATGAGAGTTTTGATGTGATTATAGGTATGGATTGGTTTTCTAATTATAAGCTAAAATAGTTTGTCATGAGAAGGTAGTGAGGATACCACTACCGAATGGCAAGGTGCTTAGAGTATTAGGAAAGAGACCAGAAGAGAAAGCGAGACTTTTGATGAGTGCTAAGGCTATTGATAAGAAACAAGAAGAGATTGTCATGGTTAGAGATTTTCCGGAGGTATTCCCGGATGACCTATCTGGATTACAGCCTATTCAAGAAATTGAGTTTCGGATTGAGTTAACCCCTGGAGAAACGCTGATAGTTAAGTCTCCTTATCGTTTGGCACCTTCTGAATTGGAGGAGTTATCGGGACAACTCAAGGAACTCCAAGACAAAGGTTTCATTCGACCAAGCTCATCGCCTTGGGGAGCGCTGGTATTGTTTGTGAAGAAAAAGGATGGTTCTTTTAGGATGTGCATTGATTATAGAGAATTGAACAAGTTGACCGACTCCACACTCTCGTTTTACACCGGTAAAACAAGTGTGGAGACCAAAGCAAAGTCATTCGAAATCTTTCAAATATTCCAAATCAGAAATGCTTTCAATGCAAAACAAGAATGACTTTGCTTCGACCATCAAAATGAAAGGAAGATTTTCAAACGATGCAAAAAAAAAATTTCAAAATGTTTCATCAAATGACAATAACAAATGGAAATCTTGTTCATCAACAAGATTTAAAACTCCACATGAAACACCGAGTTTCAAAAATCAATGGAAAATCAAAAGGAATTTTAAATCCCCGTTGATTCCACAAGAGTTGTTTTCAAATGAAACACCAGTTTCAAGCTCTCGTTGGAACTCTACATCTTTACATCGAATTGACATAAGTTTAAAGTGGTTTTCAAAACTTGGCAAACCCGTTAGCACCGTGATTAAATAGGTTCCAAAGGATGTTGTCTAAATTCGATGTCAATAGTTTTTAATCAAATGTCAGATTGCAACCCGGTCTTCAAATAAAAGGGAAGTGTACGTTTCAGTGCGCTTTACCTTAAAAAGAAGAGAGAAATCTTCCTTGTTTTAGCACAAGTATGCAACTTTTTCAAAAAGATTTTCCTTAAATCTTTCAAAAGTGTTTGCTCACCAAATGGGTTGGAATCAAATTCAATTTCAACCCGGTCTTCAAATACAAAAAAAATGTACGTTTCAGTGCGCTTTACCTTAAAAAGAAGAGAAATCTTCTTGTTTTGAGCAAAAATTATTCAAAATTTTCAAACGTTTGCTCATCAAAATGGTTTGGAATCAAAAGTCAGATTTCAACCCGGTCTTCAAATAAAAGGGAAGTGTACATTTCAGTGCGCTTTACCTTGAAAAGAAGAGAAATCTTCTTGTTTTGAGCAAAAATTATTCAAAATTTTCAAACGTTTGCTCATCAAAATGGTTGGAACATATACATTTGGCAACCCGTTTCCAAATAAAAAAAATTTACGGTTATGTGCTTTATCTTTAAAAGAAGAAAATCTCTTTGTCTCGAGCAATTTTTTATCAACTCTTTTCAAAAATGTGCCGTACATACGAACTTCTAAGCTAAATGTCCTTAGAACTCGTTCACATAATAAAAGAAAGTGTACATTTTGGTACATTATCCTCATAACAGGAACTTTCAACTTCTCGGACTTGAGCTATTTCATTAAAGAATATTCCAAACCTTAGCTCAAGTAAAATATATTCAAATGTTGAATCAAATTTTCAGATATCAAAAGTAAATAGTTTTGAACAAATGAAATAATAATTGATTCAAAAGGATTGTTATCAAGTGTGTTTATATCGATAAGCTGCAAATGTGAAATTGAGTCCTGGTTACACCGTTTCCTGAAATTAACAATGAGGATGAGCAATCAACTGACCAGAACGTTTTAGATATGACAGACGTTGATCAACAGTGTCAATTTGTTTACAACATATCAAAAACATCCAAATCATAATCATGCTATTCCATTTTCGCACCATTGTTTTCAAAATCTCTTATGCTAGTTTAATCCATTGATATCAATAAAATAGCATAGTGGATAAACTATATTTGAGGGGAGAAAGAATTGGATTAAAGTGAACAAGTAAGCTAAAATGCTTAAGTGTGTGGAATAACAAAGTGATCTAAAAAGACTCAAAGTGCAATCAACTCTTTCCTCCATGTGCAAAATAATTTTGAATAATTTTGAATATCGATGCACATGTGTAGGGGGAGTATTTCTCAAAAGTGAAACTTTTAAAGTGTTAAATGTTTTGATTTATATCAAACACTTTGATTGTTTTCAAATGTGTTTTTTGTGTTCTGATCTTCATACCGATCAAACCAACTACATCACGATGATCAAAAGAAAAATAATTGGTAAGTTAGTATTGATCCCCATGATCTTAACATGAAACAGAGGATCTACCCATGGACATTCCATAAGATAAATAGGAATCCTTAGTATATGGAGTTAAATGTGAATGGGAATAATGTCAACTAAGGCATGAGCTATCATCGGAACACTCGAAACATATGAATAAGTAATGACGTCTTTGACATTGAAGTTGATGAAGAAAAGAAATAAATATAATTGAAAAGAAAAACCCTCCAAACTTTAGGCAGAAACCGGGTCAATACATAATCTATCGAATATCACAAAGATGAATTAGATAAGAAAGACATCATGGACCCCCATGAATGCAATCCACAACCCTTCCCAGCCACTCAAGATTCACATCAAAAGAAGTCTTGTTCTCCATTGTTCACGGAGATTTAACCATAAGCTATTGACATCTCACTTCGAATTGTTGATATGTGAAAAGTTGGGGCATCGCTTGCTCTAGCTTCCGATCACAAAAACCAAAATGCACTTATTGAGTCTAGAGCCAAATGAAACATATCTTCAAATCTCTCACATAGGTACACAAAAAGTACATTTTATTAAACATCAAGATACCAAAGTACAAATCGCTTATATGTCCTATGTGAATTGCATGCTTATGACATCGCCAGAACATTCAAGAGTGATACTTAAATTAAGTATTTCACAATGAAGAATGAAATCCTACCATTGCTCCATCAAAAGCCAACGCTGAACGAGTCACTAAATTTGAAAATGATTGTTTTAATGCTCAATAGTGTGAACTATAAATCTAAAGTGAACTAGAAGTTATCGGTTTTTTTCTGAATTTGTTTGTTGGAAAACACAAACCACCATTTCCTTAATCACGATCAATGAAGTGTTGGATTACCAAGGTTACTAATGATGTCACAATATTGAAAAAAGGGAGATTGTTGGAATTGAAGTTAGAAGTTGACTCTCATGCGTAGATTGTACCCCTCACATGAATTATCACTATCGAATATTTCATCAACAAGGTAAATGATTATGTTTGGAATGGTCATCAAATGCAGATCAAGGAAAGAGAGAGTGTTCAAGCTGAATATTCGATAGCAGTGCACATATAGGGGAAGAAATGTGAAGTATCATACGATGGGTTGTTTTATTGGGGGAAGCAATGGGGGGAAGAACATCAACCACATCCACCTTTCAGAGGCAAGAACACCATCATAATGCTTACCTTCAATCTCATACTCAAAGTGTCAAAGATACACTCCGCAAATCGATATATCCAAAGAACTTCCTCAAATCATCAGTTAGGGATCAAACAAAAAGTTCTACATGAGAAGATGTATGCGCTAAAAAATATGATAATGTTGGTTAGAACTTCCACATAAAATCAGATGGAGGGCACGGTAAAGATGAGATTTTAAAGATCTCCAAGCTAGAGACAACATGGAAATGGCAAATCAAGGTCAAGATCACTAAGCATATTGGAACAAGACCACTATTAACACAACAAACTCAAGACAAACCATGTTAAAGTTCAAAGATCAAAGTCACAAGAGAGATCTCAATGAAAGTTCAAAGATCAAAGCCACAAGAGAGAGTGATCATCCTTTTAGGGAGATTGTTCGAAATAAGGAGAAAAGGATATCATTATTGCAATCAAAGCAGAGATCTCAAGATCGTCCATGTGGGAAGATTGTTAGATTGATAAAAGTGACGATCTATGGAGAGAAATGTCTTATAATATTAAGAAATAATATGTTAATAAGGTAATTTAAAAGGGCTATGTACAAAAATAAAGTCCAAGACTTCAAATAAAAAATCTAAAAGCAAGGGCTAAAGGGTAAAAGTCAAAAAGTCAAGGGCGTTATGCCATTATTAAAGGGGTATAAATACCCCTCCACCACCTCATTTGTGAGGTGTGTCTTGTGTGTGTCTCTTGGTTACTTCTAATCTCATTCTAATCTTTCTCTAATCCTCCTCCTCCTCTTTCTCTCTCTACTTTCTCTCTCTCTAGATTATCAAAATATATGTGCTTATGGATCCTATATTCAAAAACCTATCAAATAAAAAATATACCAGCCTCCATTGTTTAATTTGTAAGCCAAGGAAGAAGTTAAGTTCACCTCCTCATGCTCATCTTAACTCATCATGCTATGATTTGGCAAATTCATCACACATGTCTTGACAAAGTCTGAACCGAATATCAATCACACATATATTTACCAATGATAAGATTAGAAACCTTTCTTCTTATAAAAAGAGTGTTTCTTACCATTCCTATTTATATTACTGTTTTATATAAGGAAAGCTTTTAATCTATCATTCCAACTGGTTGCTTGTTTACGACCCTATAAAGCTTTTCTTTAATTAAATAAACATGATTGGTATATTCAAAATCAATGAATCCCGGAGGTTGTCCACTATACCTCTCATTGATAAAACCGTTAGAATGCACTTTTTAACATCCCTTTGTGAATAGTTTAAAATGCGAAGGCACAAGCTAATCTAATAATAATCAAATGACCTCAGTCAGTAACCAGGCATAATTTCATCATGAATCGATGCCCTCTTGTTTTGTAGCCTTGAGCAACTAACCTAGCCTTAATCGAGAAACAACACCGTTCTCTCTAAACTTATTTCCTAAAACACCCACTTAGTTTCCTATAATGTGTCATATTCTTAGTTTTCAAATAACCCCAAATGTTTGTTAGCAATGAATTGGTTTAATTCTTCTTGCATGGCGACTATCTAACTTGCAGCTCCCAAAGCTGCATTCACATTTCTTAGTTCTAAGTTGATATCAAACAAAAGAAGTTACATGTTTTTGTGGCTTAAGACCTAAGGATGTACTTTGTGTTAAGATTACTAATGACCTTCTCAAATGGATGGTTCCTAATTCCTTAAAGTTGACTATTTCAACAATTCTTAAAGTTTCATCACAATGTCATTTTCTTGTTTTTTTTTTTCGTGACCTTAATTGCTTCTTCTTCATCAAGTCATCATCCACCAGGGTGATGTCTTAGAGGGTGAAAGTTTCATCGAATTCCACGTTAAAGTTATTCTTCAACTTTCCCATTGTCGTATGTTTTATATGATATAGGCGTTTACTATTTGAGAAATCCAAAAAACAACCTTCTATGACTGGATCAAACGTGTAAGGTAGTCTTTGTGTTTCAAAATGAAGCACTTGCTTCCCAAACACTCTAAATTAATCTAGTGTAGGTTTCCTACCTCTTAAAAGTTCGTAAGGTGTTTTTCCTAGAATGCTCTAAAAAGTAATCGGTTAGAAATGCATTGTTAATGGATCTAGGCGTTACACCAAAACTTTTTGTGGGTAACGATTGCTCATTCAACATAGTTACTACTCATTTTTTGAGTGTCCTAGTTATCCTTTCAACCACTCCTTTGACTGAGGAGTGCGTGAGCTTGAGAAGTATATGTGAATACCATTGTATTTACAAAACTCTCTAAATTGCACATCATTATCAAAGTCTCTATCGTGGTCGGTTCTTAAGCACTATTAACAACCTAATTAATTTTGAATGTTCCGGTGAGTTGGAAGGAGTAGATTATTTTTCGAAGTGATCCAAAGCGTCGTTTTATCCTGAAGTAGCTAGTCCCAAGATACCTAAAGTAATCCCATATACTTGACTATGTGTAACTGGTTTCCTCCGAAATCGTAGGCGGATGGGACCAAAGAGATCCATATGGAGAAGTTCTAAGCATCTAGTCGTTGATACTATATTCTTAGCTTTGTGACAGCGTGAGCTTGTTTTCCCATTTTACAAGCATCACAAAAATGTTAGTCTAACTTAAGTTTGGGTATATTTCTAACTAAGTTCCGTTAAATCCTACAATTGAATAACCATTGTGCTGACCTAATCTCCTAGCCACAATAAATTTTCATCAAGCGTTTGCTAGACAAATTTGATCATTTGGCTTATTTCCTAATTTCATCACATTATTTTGGAGGACCGCCTGGTTAATTTGAGGGTCGCCCATCTTTATAGGATTTCCATCAGAAGACGTCTTTTTTGAGCTTTCACAAATTTTATTTCCTTAGTTCCACTAGATGATGTTTCAAATGAATTAAACCCTAAACCTAATTTATCACTGGAGGGTTTTTGATTACTTAAATTTCTTTTAACAATGTGGACTCGTTTCAAATTTGTTTAATCTATAGATTCTTCTTGGAGTTTTTTCACCCCAATTTAAGTGTATGACACATTGCACAATCGAGATTAAACTTGTTTTTCTTAGTGATGGACAATTTGATCTTTTAATTCTTAAGCTCATTTGCTAATATTTATCATAGCTTTGAACCTTTTTGTTCTTATGATTATCTTTAAACTCATTTTGCATAATTTATCATATTCATTGTCTAAAGCTAAATCATCAATTGATGAATTTTCATCACTGAATTAGGAGGATTTGAAACATACCTCACTTGATGCATGAGCTACAAGACACGTTTCATTTTTTGACCTTCTCGTCATCTTCTTCACCGCTATCGCTCCAAGAGCCTTCGACAAAAGATCTTTGGTTCTTGTCTTTCGGTGGTTTGGACATTCTCTAATTGATGATTCGGGTCGCAGTATCTAAAGCATTTTCTATCACTTTTACCGTTCTTGTCATCACGACTTCTTTGGAATGTCTTTTTGTCATTTCGAGGTTGTCTCACGAATCTACCTCTTCTTTTAAAGAACTTCTTGAAGTCTCTTACCGCCATGGCTAACGCTTCGTCTTCACTAATGGAAGTTGAACACTCTCATCAACTCGAATCTGCTAACCTTTAAGCAATAGAATTTCCAATCCAACGTTGTGCTTGACTATTTTCAGAATCTTTCTTGATTATCATTTCGTGAACTTTGAGGTTCCTGAAAGCTGTATCAATAGATAGTGACTTAAGTCTTTCGACTCTCAATCGTCATACCTTTCTCTCCAGTTAATATAGAGCCCTAAGATACTTCCTTCCGTAGGTTTTTTGCTAGAATAACCTTCCATCAAAGCCTTTAAACAGTAATATATATAAAATCTAGCAAAAGCACTATCTATATATTCGACTTCGGAAATAACGAATCATTCATATTGTTGAACCAAAAGGTCGATCTTATTATTTTTGACTTGGCTATTACCTTGATGGGTGATTAACAAAGTTTTCCAAATTTATTTTGCCATATTACACATGAAAATTCTTTCATATTCTTTTCTAGGCAAAAGCATTGTAAATAACCATTTTAGCTTCATTATTTTCGCAAGTTTCTTTTTGAGATCATCGTTTATTTTGCAAAACGGGATAACCCCATACTAATTTGGTTCCTGATTTTTTATAATAGGTTGTATAAATCACCATCGGTAATAACATGCCATAGATCTAGATCTTTTGATTTAATATATGTCTCGAATTTATATTTCCAATAAATAAAACTATCACTTTCAAAAAGTAGTGGTCTTTGCATGGATTGCCTTTCTAGATATTTGTTAGAATCCATAGATCGATCCAAGCTTTAAAATACAGTATATTTTAAAACTTGAGTGACCTTGCTCCTGTACTAATTGTAGGAAACAAGAAGGGGGTTGAATAGTTTACCGGTTAATTAATCCTTTTAAGACTTTGCTTATAAAATGTTATTCTATCATCAACATGTGAATCACAACGACAACTTATATAAATGTAATGAAATAAATAAACAATAACAATGATAATGAGATAAGGAAAGAAATAATCAGACCAAGACACCAAGATTTATAGTGGTTCGGCTACGAATCACCTCTTCGCCCTACTCCACTCCCCGAGTACTCCACTCGAGATTTCACTATGTCAACAAGCTCCTTTTAGGCGGAGAAAACCGTTTAAACGTCGCTTACTTTCATTGCCGACACTAAAAGCTAGAATCGATCCTAATCTTAGCTAGAACCAATCTAAGACCTTCACTAAGTCGTTACACACTCACAAGATAACTAATACTCATGATTGACACACAATCAATCAACAAATACACAATTTACACATTGGATCTACATACAAATCCAATTTAAACACAACACCACAAAAAAAATTATAATAAGATTTATGATCTAGTGAGGAGGAGGAAAGAGATCACTGTAACAAATCGTTTCTAGAAGAAAACGATTGTTCTTCTCTTGCAATGATTAGAAAAGGATGAAGAGGGAATTAATCTCTGAAACAAGATCAAGATATGTTAGATCATGAGATGTGTATTTGAAAAGAAAAGAAAGAAGAGAGAGAAAGTATATTCTGAAAATTCGTGCAAGAGTTATATTTTTTCAGATGTGGGTGCCCAGAATTATAGTAGAACAAAAAGAGCCGTTACCTCTTTGACGGTCCCCGGCGTCCCTAATTGTAGGGCCGCCAGCTATAAGGGCGCCGCCGTAGAGTACGCTCTCTTTTTTGTCTTTTATAGGGATAGGTGTTTATCTGTTTTGAACCTTTTATTTTGGAGGAAAAATCTAATTTCAAATTATTGTTTTAAAAACATGTGTCTTTTAATGAGATATAGTTGTGTATATATTTTTGTAAATACACTTTGTAGCAATGTAAAGGTTAAAAAAAAATATTTTCTTGATCACTTAATCATGGTATTAATGATTTGTTTATCCTTACCTTAAATGAGTAATCTATAAATAGAATTTTACGATTAGAATTTATAAACGTTTAATTTATCGTAAATGTTTTACATTTTGTTATTAACAAAACTTCGAGAGGTCAAAAAATAAATAACATTTTAGACATTAGTTTATTAACATAATCTAGTGTAACATTTATAATTCGCCAATTGCTCGGTCGTGACGAGATTCTACATAACTTGGCAAGGATAGCCCATCTCCACACTAAATCTAAAGTAACATGTCTAAAAAGTAAATTAGTTAATATATAATGGTTTAAGGGTTTGATCATTCTTTTTAATCTCTATCGAGCCAAAATTCCAAAAAAGGTAACATAAACCACAAATGCACGCTCAAATCCACGACCGTGACACTTGTGATTGCTCACTCGTTAACTTGAATAAGCTAAAGAATAGGATTAGTAATCTTTACCAATAGTAGTAGACCAACAAGGGCGACAAAACCACACATACACATTCAAATCCATGAATGAGACATATGTGATTGCTCACTCCCTCATTCGAGAAAACCAAATGTTAGGATGAAGAATGATATAGGGTAGGGATTAAGTAATCCTTTACCAATAGTAATATACCAACAAGGGCGACAAAACCACACATACACATTAAAAACCATAAATGCGACATATGCGCTTGCTCACTCCTCAAATCGTCAACAAAGGTTAGGGATTAGGCATGAGAAACATATAATTGTTGTAAAACAAAAGAACAAAACAAATAGATTAAGTCCAAAAAAAAGAAACAATGTTGCTAGCTACTTTCCCGACCATACCCCATGAAAAAGACACAAATCATAGACTAACTCACGCTTTAACACCGGAAACTCACGCTTTGGCATACACGAATTAGACTCAAGGATGTCTTGATCATAGATCAATAAAAACAAACCTAGTTGGCGTTCCCGTAACGGCCAACTCCCAATCATCCATAATATAATATACAACAATAGTGGCGATATCTACCACTTGATAAAAAACACATAGTTGGTTTATATTGCGACCAACTAAAAATAATATACAACAAAACTTTACATCGTTGGTTTATAGCACGTACCAACGAATAATCAATCCACATAAATAATAAAATCGGTTAAGTTTAGACGAACCGATTATCTCACAATCCTCTCCTTTTTTCTCTCTTTCATTTTTTTGTATATTTCTGTTTTTTGATTTTTTTTCGAACATAAACTAAAAACGAAATTTAAGTGTAAAATTTCACCACTTCATGAACATGATAAATCTGGATTCTATTTTTGATCATAATAGTGAAAGTAGTAACACATGAAAAATAAAAGAAAACTACTACTTTCACATTCCCATTGCATTGTGTAATTTCTTGATCTAACAAAAGATAAAAAATACGCACACGAACACATGAAATACATACTTTTACAAAAAAACAACTAGCAATCGATAAAGGACTTAATCTACATGGTAGGCTAAGGTGTAAGGGTGTAACGAAACAAATTTAGAGGTGTAACAAATGAAACGAATGACTCATAGGATTTTTCTAGGGGTATCTTACTCTAAAGATGAGAGTAAACAAAAGGGTTTATACGGAGGTTAACTATCCAGTGTGGTTAGTTAATATCACAATATGTATAGGCTTTTTGGTGTAATTTTAGAAATTTACCAATTTAGATAAGTCACTCCATCTATATAAAATAGTACTCATTATGGGGGTCTCGAATAGTATACCAAGCAAGTTCTAAGGTTTACTACAGTCACCGACACACTCATATATTTGTGGAATTTTGGGTAAAAATTAAAAAACATAATAGGCTTAATCCTTACAATATGGAAATAAGGGTTATGTGTGCGGTTCATGTAACTAACAATCTCACAAAAATATGCTAATTTTTTTTTAAATTTTAGCATAAATTAGGCATAGTATTGTAAAAATAAGGAGAAATAGTGTTCTAATTCTCCTCCCCCCAATTGAAATATACAACGCCCACGTTATATAAATATAACATAAAAAATAGGAAATAAAAGAATTAGAACAGAAAACTCAAATCTCGGTATGATCTTCCATTATGCGTATATGAGCAAGGATGTGTGTAGAAAAAGCGTCAGAATACCAGCATGACTACAACACACATAGATTCTAGATAATATATATACCACCAAATTCATCATTCACGTTCAGTACATTCCGGTATTAATGTTCAGAAAACAAAAGCATTTCTATCTCCAAATAATCGTCGGTTAGAAAACAAAAACAAAAACGAAAAATGTGCGGGAAGTCGATACGCTGTATCCATGTTTCAGGATACGCCGTATTAAATCCTGTATGAAAAACAATCCTAAGTACGAGTCAGAGGTCGAATACATTGTATTCATAGTTATGAATACGCCGTATAGACAAGTCTGACGATAATGTTTTAAGTGCAGGAAAATAAAATAAATAACGTCCAGGTTGGATCAATACGCCATATCCATTGAATTGGATATGCCGTATCGATAACCTGGGAAGACAGACTCGATAACAAAATTGTAAATACATTATGGGTTGTCTCTCGGCAAGCACTTTTGTTTACAGAAAAGTCTTTAAGTTAGACTAGCTCCAGCTTCATCTCATCCTTATAAAACAACATAGAGTCGAACGGGATTCCAAATGACACATATAAAATTTTAACAAGATTTATTAGCATCCCTTCGTTAAAATAATTCCAACTCGTGATATTAACACTTGATTCCGCGATAAATATTTCAGCAATGAAAAATTTACTAATTGCATCATGACTTGTTTCCAAAAGTTTATTTGACCCTTGTGCATAGGTACCAACATCTACACTTGTTAAATTATGTAATGGTTCAATAGATATTTCCCCCGAAGATTGTTTGATATCGATTTTATCATCATCATTGTCCGTATCCAATTTTAAATCATTGACAGAAAATATGTTAAAAGGAAATAAATCATTATAGGATATAACATCGTATTCCTCATCGTCATATTCAGACAACGATGTTTTATTTTTCAAATTAACTTCATCAACATGTTGAGGACTTACCGTTGGTTTAGATGAGAAATCTGATTCAGATATTAATGCATCATCATATAATATAGCTGGGAATTTTGTTTCAAAAAATCTAAGATCATTAATGTCTTCAACATATTGGATCTTACCATACGTAGCAGTTTTCCAGTTATATACTTTACTGTTTCTAAGAGCTTTCTCAGTTTCATACTGAACATATTCTTCCATAGTCATATCCCGGTCCTTTATTTCCTGTAATAAATTGGCTAGGAAATAAAAAGGTCAAATAGATAGATCAATACGCCGTATTCAAAATTGAATACGTCATATTGATGTTTGAAGTCAAATACGCCGTATTGGTTTAGAAAAAATTTATATGCCGTATCCAAAGAGAAGAATACGTCGTATTCAGTATTCGACCCGAAAAATTACAGCAAGAATTAACAATGCAGAAAAACACACAAATATGAAAAATATACAATGCAAACTAATATAAATACACTAATACAGACAATACAGAATTACTAAATTACACTAAACAAAAATACTAATAAACAAGAATTAAACAAACTCACTCCCCGGCAGCGGCACCAAAAACTTGATGTGTAGGTAATTTATTATTCAAGTTTTACTATTTATATTTTACCGACTTTACCTATTAACAAACACTAACGGGTAGTGTACCCGATCAGTTGTAGGTTCGTTGGTAAGTAGGGTGTCGATCACTAAGAATGAGCGTTAACACTTAAATCCATCGGTATTTTAGTTATCTAAGTTAGTCCTATTTTATCCTAGTTAAATCTATTTAAACCTAAACTAACGCAAAATGGGGGGTTTTCAGCCTGAGAGACTGGCGCGAGTTTTGGTTTATCTAGCCTAAATGATGACAATTAACACACACAAGTTGATAAACAAAAGATAAAGAAGCGATCAAGCCTAATGAAAGGAAAATGTATTAACCATATTATTATAATAACATATGAATTGTTTATTTGTGCAATGATTGTTTTACTTTGTTGGTGAT
The DNA here is from genome assembly GCA_026074375.1 of Tanacetum coccineum. Classification (NCBI taxonomy): domain Eukaryota; kingdom Viridiplantae; phylum Streptophyta; class Magnoliopsida; order Asterales; family Asteraceae; genus Tanacetum; species Tanacetum coccineum. Next base: position 19,711 of record BQNB010011225.1, read on the forward strand.
ATATCATTCTTATGTTTAGGTGGGACTTCTCCCTAAACTCTAGGTTTGTATTCCAATTAATCCTGTCACAATAAACCTAAACCCACATAAAGCATTCGCGGTTGATTATAATCTATCTAGGAGACAATAATGATGATCTTATCGAATCCTAGCTCACTAAGGCTTTATTAACTTACTGCTTAACGGCTATTTATATATTAGTAGTCCACTGTCTAAATCTTTACGCAAGGAATTAGAACGTTATGTGTAATCCTAGGTCACCTGCTAGTCTACCTATTCACTACACCAAAGGCAAAGACAGGTCAATATTTGTGATCCTATTACTCTAGATATATAAACGGTTGTATGTAGTTCTGTCCCAAACTCTAGCTAATGGGATATTTGTATTCCTAGATCCAGTTGAATGATAGGTTAAACACATACTTAAGCGCATAAACGAGTATGAAGTGATAAACATTCTCAACAAGCAACAAATAAGTAAATAATCGATATAAACAGAATCAAAACATTATATTATTATAAACATGGTTAATACCTAAAGGTATTAGCCGATAGTCATTGTAACAATACACAAATTCATAGATGAACGATTAAACATAAAGCTAACCGAACGCGTATACAGAGTGTAGAGATTACAAGGGTTTTCCTATGGATTGGAGCACTTTGCAGGACCTTCTTGGCTTCTTATATCTTATGGGAATCGAACTTGGTGGTTAAAAGCATACCTAAAACCGAGTTTAGGGTTTTGTATTTATAGAGTCTAGAAAAAGGTCGATACGCCGTATTGAAAGGGTTTAATATGGCGTATTGGGGTAACTTGGGGTGGGCCCCACGATTATTATATTCTAGAATATTCTTGGATTGTTTGTGAATACGGCGTATGAGTTCTTCTGGATACGGCGTATAACTCTCTTTTTGTCATGGATGTTTTGTTAAGTTAGGCACGGATATGCCGTATCTTCTTGCTGGATACGGCGTATTACGGTAAAATTAGTTGGTTCTTCTTTGTTGACCAAAGTATTATATATGTTGTATCGTTGATGTAGATACGGCGTATTCTTCAAAGTCAGGCAATGGTCTTTTAGTTCGTCAAAGTCTTGGATACTGCGTTGATTGTGTCGTCGTGTAGGGGTAATTTATGATAGTTCAAGTTTTAAATTTATATTTTGCTGACTTTACCTAAAAAAACACGTTAACGAGCAGTGTACCCGGTTAGATAGAGTTTCGTGGTAAGTAGGGTGTCGATCACTAAGAGCGAGAACTAATCTTTTATTTTATCAATATTTTGGTTAACTAAACTAAGCTAATTTAAACTATGTTAATTCTATTCTATGTTAAACCTATGCTAAACCTATGTTAATCATAATTCTAACAGATATGGGGTTTAGTCTGAGAGACTGGCACATGTTTATGGTAACTTAGATCAACTTAAGACACAATAACACAAGCAAGCAAATAGACAAAAGATAGAAAAGTGGTCTAGCCAAATATAAGAAGACTGTATTAACCATTATTAATCCAATTAGAACGTTGGTTTGTTTATTAATTGCAATGAATACTTATCTTGAGGCGGCATGTCATTCTTAAGACTTAGGCGTTACTTCTTCCTAAGACCTAGACACGTAGAATTCTGTCACAATTAAACGCATCTGCATAAAGCATCCTATTTGCTGATTATAATCTATCTTAGGGGTTAAAGCAATTGTGATCTTGTTAAACCCTAGCTCATAGAGACTTTACCCACTTACTTCTTAATGGCAATTTATATACTAGTAGTCCACTGGCCAAGTCTTTACCAATTGATTAAGAACGTACTCGTTGATCCCAAGGGTCACCTGCCGGTCCAACTAAGCTCATTAATCTAAAGGCGAAGATAGGTCATTATTTGTGATCCTATTGGTCTAGATATAAAAATCACTATATGGAGAGCCATCCCGGCATCTAGCTAACGTGGTCGATATCACTAGATCCAGTTGAATGATAGGTCGCATACAAAAGCACGTAAACAAGTATAAATTGATGAACATAAACAAGCAATCAACAATAAATTAAGCATTCGAGATAAACAAACCAAACATTCAAATCTTCATAATAATGGCTAATACCCAAGGGTATTAGCCCTCAAACATCATAACCAATACAAGAGTAATAATCCAACTAAGGTAAACTAACCGAGTTAAACGAATGATACCAAAAATCGAACGCTTACTAGAGTATAAGAGATTACAAAGTGTTTCCTATGGAATTGATAGCTTCGCTTAACCTCTTTAGCTCTTCTTGTCTTCTGAAAATTGACTTTTGTAGTTAAGGTATCAAAAATATGATCAAGCACAATGAAAACCCTTTTTTAGGTTTTCTATTTATATGGTCTGTAATTTGGTAGATACGTCGTATCGAGTGAGATAGATACGGCGTACCGGGGGTTTCTTGGAGTAGGGACCACGTTCGATATCTTCCAGATTATTTTATTACTTTAAATCGAATACGGCATATAGAGTCTCTTAGATACGGCGTATTAGTCTTTGAATCTTCGTGGTTTCTTGTGAAGTGCAGACATAGATACGCCGTATCATCCTTGATGGATACGGCATATAGGATGTCAGAATAGTAATCTTCAAATGTCTTTGTTTAAGCTCCAGAATGCGTGCCTTATTGTTAATCTTCACCAAGTACTCCATAATTACTACAATTTTCAAATACAAACGGTTAAGTAACAATTCTTGCAATAATCATACAAAATAGGTTATTTATGTGGGATAAATGATGCTATAAAAGTGACGTTATTTGATGTCATCATAGGGTGTATAGTGAGTTATTCACTATCATATTCAGGCATCATGTACTCCTGTAGAAGGGATATAAACCTAGGATAGGGAACAACCTTTTCCCTAGTTTTCTTGTTCAGCTTATGAATTATATCCTCCTATATCAGCTTAGCATAATCAACATGCACCCCATTGGTCAGACAATACAAAATGATGGCATCCTTGTTTGATATTTGATCATGCCCACCTGTTTTCCCACCTAAATACTGAATGATCTAATCCATTAGTGGCCTCCACCTAGGAGGAAGAAAAATCTTTTTAAGAGTTCCTTTTGCCCCAATCTCCCTAATGTATCCAATTGTGACAAACCATGGTCTTACTACTGTTGTGGAAGGTGGGGGAACATACATACTTGAATGAGGTAGGTAATGTGTCCTAAGAACATTCCTAAAGGTGGTGATACCTATAAAAGTAAAAAAGTAAGTAACTTTTAATACTGTCTTCCATGAGTTATGGGTCCCAATACCGTCTTCCATAGTGTATGGGGGAGGTTGAGATGTAGACAGCCCTACCCCTACCAAAGGTAGAAAGACTGCTTCTGGTTTTATCAAAGGTAGAAAAAGACCTCCGACATTGTAGGGGGTAAGGATCGAACCCTTGACTTTTATCTCCAGAGGAGAGGATGTTAACCACTGGATCTAACCCTACTCTTTATAAAGGTGGTGATATCGATGTCTCCTCTAATTCCACCAATAGGAGTGGATACCCATATCTTAGAGTCTTCTAGGGTTTTTACAGTAAACCAGAATTCAGAAAGATATTCTTTGTATTTGTTTGGAGCTCTGGTGAATGCTTCCTTAAGACAACACTTTGAGATGAAGTCAGAGACTATTTGAAAGTATTCAGAGTTTGGGTGTTTTGGGTAGAGTATGGCAACCTCATTGTTGGTGGTGAAGGTTTTTTGATCAAAGTTGAATTCAACCTGATCTGCAGGAAGAAAGGGATTTGGACTTTTTGGTTTATCCAGCGTGACAGGTTCTTCCTTTAGAGTTACATCAGGTGGTGATGGGATTTGAGTTGGGTTGGTTGATTCTGCCATTTTTGTTATTTAGGGTTTTGAGGGTTTGATTTGGTTTGAGGTTTTGTGTGTGTGTTTTTTTGATGAGTTTGTGAAAAGTAAGATGTAGACTGGTGTGATGGTTTTATAGGATTGATGAAGTTACAAATTTTTCTTTATGAATCTGTAACTCTCATATTGAGGTTATGAAGTTATGGGGAATGTTTAGGGTTTATTTTCAACATGTGTGCTAAACTTTGTATTTAATGAAAGTCAGCAAAGCATGCACCTGACACCTAAAACAGTGAACAACCGTCTATTTAGCTAAAAACGTAGGTGAGAGAAAGATGGTGAGGTCATTCTAATGTTTGGATATCCCTTTTTTAATATATTAAAACAAACAACTTCTTAGAAAGAGGTTATTTAGAGAAAATAATATTATTTTAGAAAATCACTTTTGTTTTTATTTAAAACTGACCTTGTGATTGATGTTTAAGTAGCTGAACTGAGTTCAGGTTTGGTGTTTCGTTATGCTGAACAGATATTGGTGACTTTATCAACATACATGCTTCAGTGAAGGCGACAAAACCACACATGCTCATGCAAATCCATGAATGAGACATATGTGATTGCTTAGTTACTTCACTCGAGAAAGCTGAAGAGTTAGATCAAAATTATTGTTTGAAACTGAACTGAACAAAGTAAATCAATTTTGTTTGGCCAATATCAAAGCTTCAGCGAAGGCGACAAAACCACACATGCTCATGCAAATCCATAAATGAGACATGTGTGATTGCTCAGTTGCTTCACTTAAGCAAGTTAAAGGTTGCATACAAAAACCGAACTGACATTTTAACACATGAAAGGTTGTTCAGTTTTGGATGAAATCACTGAACCTTCAGTTTTGGATGAAATCACTGAACCTTCAGTTTTCTTTAGTCAGTACTGAAGGTTTAGGTTTTGAATCAATGTTCAGCATACCTAGTTTAACTATCAATCTTTTGAAGGTTGGCTCATCCAGAGGCTTGGTAAAGATATCATCAAGTTGATATTGAGTGGGAATGAAATTTAATTTAATTTCCCCTTTAAGAATATGATCTCTGATAAAGTGATATATGATATCAATATGCTTTGTTCTTGAGTGCAGAACTGGATTGTTTGATATTGCAATATCACTGGTGTTATCACAAAATATGGGTACCTTTTCATATATGATGTCATAGTCAGTGAGTTGACTCTTCATCTATAATATGTTGGCACAACATCCAACAATAGCTACATATTTAGCTTCAGCTGAGGACATAGCTACAGATTACTGCTTTTTAGCACTCTAGCACACCAGTTTGCCTCCTAGCAACTGATAAGTACATGAGGTGCTTTTCCTATCTATGTTGCATCCAACATAGTCAGAGTCTGAGTATCCATTTAGGTTAAAACCTGAACACTTTGGATACCACAAACCAAGACTGGGAGTACCTTTTAGGTACCTAAAAATTCTCTTAACAATAATAAGGTGGGATTCCTTAGGATTTGCTTGATATCTTGCATATAGACAAGTTGAGAATTGAATGTCGGGTCTGCTTGCAGTTAGGTACATTAGTGATTAAATCATACCTCTATATTGAGTCACATTTATAGCTTTGCAATTGAGATCAGGCCCTAACTTGTTAGGGGGTACCATTGGAGTTTTCACTGATGAACCATTTATGTCATTCTTTTTCAGCAGATCCTTGACATATTTTTCTTGGTTGATTGAAATGGCTCTTTCATATTGTTTAATTTGAAATCCAAGAAAGTAGGTGAGGACACCCATCATGCTTATTTCATATCTTTGAGTCATCAGTTTAGCAAACTATTAGCACAATTTTGTGCTGGTGGACCCAAAGATAATGTCATCAACATAGATTTGCACCAAAATCACATAGGTTTGAGTTTTGTAGACAAACAGAGTGTTGTCTATAATACCTCTTACAAACTTGTGTTAAGTAAGATAGGTTGAGAAAGTTTCATACCATTCTCTTGGAGATTTTTTAAGTCCATAAAGGGCTTTGTCTAATTTGCACACATGGTTTGGGAACTCACTGCTCTCAAAACTTGGAGGTTGTTTGACATAAACTTCTTCTTTTAGTTTGCCATTGAGGAATGCACTTTTCACATCCATTTGATAAACTATGAAGTTCATGTAAGTGGCAAAGGCAAGAAAGATCCTAATTACTTCAAGTATTGCAACAGGAGCAAAGGTTTCATCATAGTTTATGCCTTCTTGCTGATTGTATCCTTAAGCTACAAGTCTTGCCTTGTTTTTTATGACAATTTCAGTTTCATCTCTTTTGTTCCTGAATACATATTTTGAGCCAATTATGGTTTTACCATAAAGTGCAGGAACTAATGTCTAGACGTTGTTTATGGAAAATTGGTTTAGTTCATCTTGTATGGCATCAACCCATCTAGGATGTTGTAGTGCTTTAGAGACTTGGATGTCTTCAGTGTTTTGGGAGATTATCAATGATTTGTTCATCATTGGTGTGATTGGAATGTTTAGTTTGATTATCATTTAAGATTTCATTAGTTTGAGCAGACTGGTCATTTTGATCATTGAGATCATTTTGATCAGTTTGACCATTTTGGTCAGATGAAACTTCAGTTTCATGAACAACTGGATCAGGACATTCATAAGGTTTTATAAAGGACACATCATTGTTGTTTGTTTGATACCTTTGAGAAGGTTCAAAAGGATAGAGATATTCATCAGGTGGATATCTTTTAGTTTTAGCAATATTGATGTCATCAACTGAAGGTTTTGAGAATTTGATAGCACTAGGGCTTTAATCAAATATGATGTGATAGGTTTCTTTAGTTTTTTGTCTTCTTGTGTTGAAGACTCTGAAGGCCTTGGAAACTAGGGAGTATCTAAGAAGATAACCATCATTAGTTTTTTCATCAAACTTTCCTAAGTGATCTTTATGATTATGGATGAAAACTGGACATCCAAAGACATGAAGAAAGTTAATGTTTGGGATTCTCTTATGAAAATTTTCATAAGGAGTTTTGAGATGTCTTTTCATAATGGTGGATCTATTTTGAGTGTAGCATGTAGTCGCTACAGCTTCAGTCTAGTATTATTTTAAGAAGACAGATCCTGAAAGCATTGTTCTTGCAGCTTCTATGAGGGTTTTATTTTTCCTTTCAGCAACACCATTTTGTTCAGGTGTATAGGGAGAGGAAAAGTTTGGGGAAATCCCTTTTTTATCACAGAAGTTGATAATGATGCTATTTTTGAATTCAGTACCATTGTCAATTATGAGTTGTTTGACTTTGATGTCATTTTTATTTTCAACTCTTTTGATGAAGGACATGATGGTTTTAGGTGCTTGACTTTTCTTTTTCAAGAAGTAAACCTAAGTGTACCTTGAGTACTCATCAACAATGACAAGAGTATACTTTTCATGGTTAATGCACCTAGGAGTTACAGGTCCAAATAAATCCATGTGAAGAAGATGAAGAAATTTCTTGATAGAAGATGTCTGTTTTGTTTTAAAGCTGGCCCTATGATGCTTTCCCTTTTCACATGATGAACATGGTTTGTCCTTTGAGTAGACAAGTGAGGGAAGACCAATAACAAGATTTTGCTTTGCCATTTTGTTGATTGTTTTAAAGTTTAGATGAACAAGTCTTTTATTCCAAAGCTAGTTGAGATTGTCAGAAGCTTTGGCAAAGAAGTAGGATTCTTGAGCAGAAGATGTCATGTCAAGAACATATAGATCTCTTACTCTTGGAGCAATCATTACAACTTCTTTGTTGGAGTTGAAGATTGTTTCTCTTTTCTCATCAAACCGAACAATATATTTAGCATCATAGAGTTGACTGATGCTAATTAAATTGTACTTAAGACCATTTAAAAATGCTACCTTTGTGAAAACTATACCATTACATTTTATATAGCCATAACATTCAGTTGTGCATGTAGGGTCATCTCCAAACAGCACCTTCAGTCCTGGTTGTTCCACAAATTTGTGTAGGTAACTCTTGACACCACTCATATGCCTTGAGCATCCAATGTCCAAGTACCAGATGGGCTTCTTGATGTCACACTTTCTCATGGAGATCTTCATTTCTGGCCCCTTCTTTGCTGATAGCATCATTATCTTCAACTAGTGTCATGAGTACTTTAACCTCCACAATCTCATTGTCATCTAATGACACTTCTTCTTCATCCCATTAATAGGCTTCAGCGATAAGACCTTTGTTCTTAACCGTTGCGACTTTAAAAGCTGAAGCACTCGAACTTAGGAGAGCCAGTTTAGCCTTGACTTTGTTGTATTTAGCTTCAAAGTCCTTGGTAGGCCTTAGTTCTGGTTTGTGCTGAGAGGAACTGAGAGGTTTTGGTTGAAAGGGTGATTGATATGAAGGAACTGAAGTTTTTGACTAGCATTCTCTTTCAACATGACCCTTCTTGCCACATGTGTGGCATTCAGTTTGGTCAGTTGCTTTTGCACTGCTAAACCTTTGAGTACCCTTTTTGAAGAACCTTTTAGACTTGGCTAAAAGAGCTCTTGCTTGATATTCTTCTTCTAGGTCAATTAGGTATTCATGACTGCTTCTTGTATCCTCTTCATCATCAGGACTATCTTGAAAGTCCTGGACAATAAAGGTAGAGAAGAAAGCAGTTGACAAAGGTGTTGTAGAGACAAGATATTTGTTCTTTTTAGTCTCATAAATATTTTCTATCAGGTTTTCTTTGTATTTGAGTTTACCAAATAGAGAAGCAAGCTCATAATATTTCACATGATTTATATTTCTAAGACTTTGGCAGAAACTTAGCCACTTCTTTGGTAACCTATTTTTAAAACCAGTATTTATTTTAAGCTTTAAAAGTTTGATGCCATCATTTACTAACTCATTCATCAAAGCTTTGTATCTGGTGAAAGTTTGTGTTAGTGTTTCACCTTCTTTGAATTTAAAGGTGTTATAACACAACTTTAGGTCCATGACCCTACTTTATTTTACATCAGAGGGGCCCTCATGATACAGTATCAGGTCATCCTAGGTTAATTTAGCTGTTAAGCAATTTATGACAGAATTCATTTGGTCATTTGGAAGGATATACATGATGAGACTTTTGAGTCGCTGATCTAAGTTAGCAGCCTTTCTCTCATCTCCAGTCCATTGTCCTTCTGGCTTCCTTTGACCAGCTACCATAGGGATAAAAGGACCATGTTTTATGATGTTTCAAATTGAGGTTCAATACCAATGATGTGGCACATGAACCTCTTTTTCCAGTTGGTGAAATTTTCCACTTCTAGTATAAGAGCGGCATTTAACTGGCCACCCATATATTCAAGAGTCTGTGGTACTTCTACTGCTGCCATTTAAGATGGATCTTGATTTTAAAAATCTTTGAGCCTTTTTATATATCCTTTTAAAGGGATTTTATTAACCAAAAGGCTCTGATACCACTTGTTGGTCCCTTGGAAGCTAATATAAAGTTTATCAAGTTAAATTAATCAAATTCCATGGCAACGAAGTGAGTTTTAAACAAATATATATAAGCAATATAAAGAACAAGTTTAAAACACACAGAAGTACTTTTCAATGTATAAGACTTTATTAGAATCTAATAAAGAATATATGACACACCTTACTTGCAGAATAGCAAGGTGGTTGAATGACAATTGGGGTGTTATCTCATTCGAACTTAAACTCTAACCAAAGTTAAGAGAGTAAGAAAACAAACTCGTTATGACCAAACTAAAGCTTCAGCTTTCAGTGGTACGAGTCAGTTTGTTTGAGAGATAAATGAACTCTTCAATGTGTTTCACATTAATTGGAAGAGATAGCATTTACTATAGGAATCCCTCTGTTTTTATAGGCAAAGGGATTAGGGTTTACAAGTTAACCTAGTACACGTAGCACACATCTAATAGGTGGTTGAGATAACATTAAATGTTGACATGCTTTAAAGTACCAGGTACAGTCCTTTAAGGAAAAATGATGTACTTCTATACTAACTTTAGAAGCACCTTTTCTAAAGGAGATTGCTTTATTCCTTTTGACATAAACCAATCTTTTTCCTACCTTGTAAACCTTCTAGAAGTGAAACAACACGTTTCAGCTTCTGTTAAAGAGATAGACTACGTTTAGCTTGGAATTCTTAACCAAGCTGAACTGATGCTCCAACCAAGGGCCTTCTTTAGTTTATGTACCGCTGCATAAACAGAAGTGAATATACTTCCCAATCTTCTAAGGACCTGAAGAGCTAACGCTGAAGAAAACTTTAGCGACTCAAACTGAAGAACTTCAGCTTGAGTAATATTTAGGGGATTTTATGTTTAAATCTACTAAAAGATTAAAGGGCTTAAGAACTGAACCCAACAATCTCCCCCTATTTGAATATATAAATAGCCTAAGTAAAAATCAGTTGTAAGTGAGCAAAACAACTTCTTCTTAGACAACTGATATAAATTGAACAACATAAACTGATAACCATTTCTTCTAACATTCATTACAATACATTTACAAAAGATAAAGTTATTACAAAAGATTATTACATTTGAAGTTCTTGTTGCTCATTGAACCTCTTCTTTATGCTGAACTTAATGACTTGTGTTTCTTTGATGACCTGGAATGGTCTGTTGAATCACCAGTTCTTTTTCTTCTCTTGCTAGCTAAATCATTTAGCTCATCCATAGGATCTTGTTCTTGGAAGGATTTGTTAAAGTCAATATGTAGGCTTCTTTTTAAGTTTGTTCAAGGTAGTCATTCTGGTCGTTATTATGTCATAGATGGGTTTTCCATCCTTTTTCTTTTCTATCAGGACAAGCTTGTACTACTTCTCTCCATTAAGCTAGATGTAAGTCACCAAATTTAAATTTTTTAGTGACTTTAACTTTCCCATCTTCCCTATATACTTTCAGTGAGATAGGGCCCTTTTTAGTGAGAACATCACAGTTTATGATCTTGGAGCTTTTTCTTCTTTTCATCATCTTTTAACAATATTTTTCATAGAGTAACTTCTTGTTGTAGTACTGTGTGACAACATCTATGCCTAAGAGATCAACTAGTTTATTTTTCATGTTTGTATTAGCATCCTTTGTGTTCTTCTTCCCCTCAGCAGGTGAAGCAAATGCTTGGCCTATTGAAGGAACATCCTTGGTTGTAGCTCCTTATGTATTCTCCACCATAGTGGAAAACCTATTCAAGGTATTAGTCACCTTGTTTAATAGACTTGGAAGGGAATCTAGAGTCTTGAGCTTTTCCTGAACTGAAGAAATTTGAGTTGGTAAATCAAGAAACTCTGGTGGAAGTTCCTATTAAATATTCTTCAGTTTAGCGACCTGGGAGGTAAGGCTAGAGACAGTAGAAGTAAAAGTCTCTAGTTTAGTTGGGATCTCTTTTAAGTCCATAGGTAGCTCAATTTCCATATCTCTAACTAGCTGCTTTAGCTCTTTGATGTCTCCAGATAAATGAGTTACTTTGGAGGGGAGCTATTTTAGTTCAGTGGGTAAGCAGTTAGCAAAGTCATGCGAGGCTAAGAGTTTGGATAGTTCAGGTTTGAAAGATGTTACTAGAAGTTCAGTAAGCTGGTTGATATCTAGGTATGAGGGTTTATCCTTTAGTGAAGTAACTTCTCCTTTAGCTTTTTCCTTTTGTTGTTCCAGCTTTTCCTTCTGAGACTGAAGTAAATGTACCTGAGCCATTAACTCTTGTATCTGAGCTGATTTAGGAGATGGAGGATGTGAAGCTAAAGTATCTTTAGGTTTAGTATGAGAGGTTGAAGGGGGGTCTTCATATTTTTTAGCTTCTTCCTCTTTTTCACTCCTATCTAAAACAATGATTGGCTCATCTTGTGGGGATTTTGGAGCGAAGAAGGTAGATCTTATATCTTTCATTAGATCTGATAAGTCCTCTAACTTTATTTGTTTTAAGATTTTATCAGCTCTGGACTCTTTATTTATACCTGAATCAGTGTGTGTAGATTTTAACCCATCTCTATCAGATTTGGTTTTATCTACAAGAACACTTAGATTAGTCCTTGCAAATATGTGATCATAGTGTTTGGTTCCTTCATCCATACCTTGTTATAAAGATATGGAATCATTAGAAGCAGAATTCCCAGGATTAGCTTCAGCTATGGAATCTGCTGAAGCATCATGTCCTGATGCATACCCAGAGTGCAAATGAAAGAAGCTGAATAAACAGGTTCAATAAGAATTTAAATGCAGACATACCACTACCGAGCTGAGGGTCAGCTCCTTCTTCACTAGTGACCCCTAAAGAAGTTAGATCACTGGCTGCTTGTAGGTCCTCTTTATGCATTTCAGCAACCATTAGAGTAGGAGCTAAAGGCTGGCTTGGGTGACTATCCATTACTGGTGTGGACAGATTTTTACTATCTGTGTGGCTAGCTTGGGAATTAGATGCCTTAGTATTAGACTCAGATGTGTGTTTAGAAGATTTCTTTCTTTTGAGTCTAGTTTTAGCTCTAGGCTTTTTTCCTTGAGGGACCTGCTCCTTAGTATGTAAGGAGGGTTCAGGAGCTTTGGGAACATTAGGCACATCTATCTGACAGACTTCTAACATATGTTTATTGAAGGGAGGTCTATCAGGTTGGTTTGCCTTCAGTGCCCAATTATGGATTCTGAAGACTTGAGTGGGGTTGACTGTTAGATTGCCTTTATGATACTCAGGTGCCATGTATTCCAATAGGAGAGAAATGAACCGTGGATAGGGAATAAACTTTTCCCTTTGTTTCTTTTTGAGCTTACTTATCAAATCTTTCTAAATTATCTTAGCATAATCTACTTTTAACCCATTTGCTAAACAGTAGAGAATGGTAGCATCCTTGTTTGAAATTTGGTCAAACCTACCAGATTTACCTCCCAGACACTGAATGATTTGCTCCATCAGTAATCGGCACTTAGGAGGAAGACAACTTTTTTTAAGTGTTCATTTGTCCCTAATTTCTTCACTGTACCCTATGTTAGAAAACTATGGTCTCACTATGGAGATAGATGGAACGTCAACATACTCATCAGAGTAATGTGCCCCAATGGCATTTCTAAAGGTGGTCAAACCTATTTCACCCTTGACACCCCCAGAAGAAGTGGAAACCTAGATCTTTGAATTTTCTAGGGCTTTTGCAGTGTACCAGAATTCTACCAAATACTCATCATATTAGACTGGATCATTAAGAAAGGTTTTGCTAAGACAACATTTAGAAATGAAATCAGAGACTTCTTGAAAGTATTTTGCCTTAGGATGGTCAGGATATACTAGTGCCACCTCATTGTTTGTGTTGAACTGTATTTTGTCAAAGTGAAATCTACATTATTAACGGGTAAGAAAGGGTTTGGGCTTTCAGGTCATTTAAGAGTGACAGGTTCTTCTTTGGGGATGATTTCAGGTGTGATGGATTTTGTGATGATGATTCTGCCATTAGGGTTTTAAAGGTTTGATTTGTTTTTAGGTGTGTGTTTTGTTTGTTCTTGATGAATTTGTGAGAGTGGGTTGTGAAAGGTTTGTTGTGATTTATATGAAGGGTGAAATTACAAAATTTTCTTTGAGATTTGTAATTATCATTTGAGGTTATAAAGTTATAGGAATGTTTAGGGTTTGTTTTCAACATGTGTGCAAAACTTTGTATTAAATGAAAGTCAGCAAAGCATGTATCTGACACCTAGAACAGTAAACAACCATTTATTCAACTGAAAAAGTAGGTGAGAGAAAGGTGACGAGGTAATTTTAAGTTTTGGACATCCTTTTTTTTAATATATTTTAATTAAACAATTTCTTTGGAGGAAAAATTATTTTGATAAAATAATATTACTATTGAAAATCACATGTGCTTTAAAGCTGACCTTGAGATTGATGTTTTGAAAACGCTGGACTAGGTTCAGGTTTGATGTTATCTCATGCTGAAGTGATTATTGTAATCTTCATCATCATCAATCTTCCAACGAAGGCGACAAAACCACAAGTGCTCATATAAATCTATGAATGAGACAAATGTGATTGCTCAGTTACTTCACTTGAGAGATAGCTGAAGATTTAGATAAAATTATTTGTCTAAACTAAACTGAAGAAAATACACAAGTTGTGTTTAGTTTTTGACTTAACCAATATATGTGCTCTAGTGAAGGCGACAAAACCACACATGCTCATGCAAATCCATGAATGAGACATATGTTATTACTCAGTTACTTTACTTAAGGAAGCTAAAGGTTATATGCAGAAACTAAACTGACACTTAACATGAAAATTTGTTCAATTTTAGATAAAAGCACTAAAGCTTCAGTTTTCTTTAGGCAGAACTAAAGTTTCAAGTTTTGAATCAATGTTCAGCATACCTAGTTCAACAATAAATCTTTTGAAAGTTGGCTCATTCAGAGGCTTGGTGAAGATATCAGCAAGTTGATATTGAGTGGGAATGAAACGTAATTCAATGTCCCCTTTTAAAATATGATCTCTGATAAAGTGATATCTAATATCAATATGCTTTGTTCTTGAGTGCAAAATTGGATTGTTTGAGATTGTAATAGCACTGGTGTTATCACAAAATATGGGTACCTTTTAATATATGATGTCATAGTCAGTGAGTTGACTTTTCATCCATAATATTATGGCACAACAGCTATATATTCAGCTTTAGCTGATCACATAGCTACAGACTGCTGCTTTTTTGCATTCGGGCATAAAAGCATGCCTCCTAGCAACTGACAAGCACCTGAGGTGCTTTTCATGTCCATGTTGAATCCAGCATAGTTAGAGTCTGGTATCCTTTTAGATCAAAACCTGATCATTTTGGATAACCTTTTAGGTATCTGAAAATTCTCTTAATAGTAATAAGGTGGGATTCCTTAAGATTTTCTTGATATCTTATATAGAGACAAGTTGAGAATTGAATGTTAGGTTTGCTTGCAGTTAGGTACATTAGTGATCCAATCATACCTCTATACTGAGTCTCATTTATAGCTTTGCCATTGAGATCAGGTCCTAACTTGTTAGGGGGTACCATTGGAGTTTTTACTGGTGAGCCCTTTATGTCATACTTTTTCAGCAGATCCTTAACATATTTATCTTAGTTGATTGAAATGCCTCTCTCATATTGTTTAATCTGAAATCCAAGGAAATAGGTGAGGACACCCATTATGCTCATTTCATATCTTTGAGTCATTAGTTTAGCAAACTGTTTGCACAGTTTTGTGCTGGTGAACCCAAAGATAATGTCAACAAAAAGATTTGAACCAAAATCACATCAGTTTGAGTTTTGTAGACAAACAGAGTGTTGTCTATATTACCTCTTACAAACTTGTGTTCAATGAGAAAGGTTGAGAGTGTTTCATACCATGCTCTTGGAGCTTGTTTAAGTTCATAAAAGGCTTTGTCCAATTTGCATACATGGTTGAGGAACTCACTACTCTCAAAACCTGGAGGTTGTTTGACATAAACTTCTTCTTTTAGTTTACCATCGAGGAATGCACTTTTGACATCCATTTGATAAACTATGAAGTTCATATAAGTGGCAAAGGCAAGAAAGATCATAATTGCTTCAAGTCTTGCAATAGGAGCAAAGATTTCATCATAGTCTATGCCTTCTTGCTGATTGTAGCCTTGAGCTACAAGTCTTGCCTTGTTTTTGATGAGAATTCCAGTTTCATCTCTTTTGTTCCTGAATATCCATTTTGACCCAATTATGGTTTTACCATAAGGTGCATGAACTAATGTTCAGACTTTGTTTCTGGAAAATTAGTTTAGTTCCTCTTGCATGGCATCAACCCATCCAGGATACTGTAATGCATTAGAGGTATTAAGCCTCATTTACAGCTTTTCCATTGAGATCAGGTCCTAACTTGTTAGGGGTACCATTGGAGTTTTCACTGATGACCTGTTTATGTCATACTTTTTCAATAGATCATTGACATATTTTTCTTGGTTGATTGAAATGCCTCTTTTAGATTGTTTAATCTGAAATTCAAGGAAATAGGTGAGGATACCCATCATGCTCATTTCATATCTTTGAGTCATCAATTTAGCGAGCTATTTGCATATCTTTGTGCTGGTGGACCCAAATATAATGTCATCAACATAGATTTGAACTAGAATTACATCAGTTTGAGTTTTGTAGATAAACAGAGTGTTATCTATCTTACCTCTTACAAACTTGTGTTCAGTGAGATATGTTAAGAGAGTTTTATACCATGCTCTTAGAGCTTGCTTAAGTCCATAAAATGCTTTATCCAATTTTGCAGACATGGTTGGGGAACTCACTACTCTCAAAACCTAGAGGTTGTTTGACATAAACTTCTTCTTTTAGTTTACCATTAAGGAATGCACTTTTGACATCCATTTGATAAACTATGAAGTTCATGTATGTAGAAAAGGCAAGAAAGATCCTAATTGCTTCAAGTCTTGCAACATGAGCAAATAGTCCATCATAATTTATGCCTTCTTATTGATTGTAGCCTTGAGCTACAAGTCTTGCCTTGTTTTTGATGACAATTCTAGTTTCATCCCTTTTGTTTCTGAATACCCATTTTGAGCCAATTATAGGTTTACCATAAGGTGTAGGAACTAATGTCCAGACTTTGTTTCTGGCAAATTGATTTAGTTCATCTTGCATGGCATCAACCCATCCAGGATGCTTTAGTGCTTTAGAAACCTTTTTAGGTTCTTTTTTAGAAAGAAAATCAACAAAGAGACATTCATGAGCTGAGGCAGCACTAAGTTGTTTGGCCATAGCTCTTATGAGCATCCTAGTCCCTAGATTACCAATGATATTGACCAGCTCACTGTGTTTATCCTGAGACCATCTGTCTTAAAGAGCTAGTATGACCATGGATGGAATGGATAATGAGGGGTTTGGAGTTGGAATTGTATTTTGCACTGAAGTATCCTCTTCATTTGTAGAGGACAAGTGTTAGAGAGCTGAATATCTTTAGTATTTTGTAGATTATCAATGATTTGTTCATTATTAGTGTGATTTAAATGTTCAAAATGATCATCATTTAAGATTTCATCATTTTGAATAGACTGATCATTTTGATCATTATGATCATTGTGATCAGTTTAACCATTTTGGTCAAATGAAACTTCAGTTTCGAGGACAACTGGTTCAGGGCATTCATAGGGTTCTATGAAGGACACATCATTTCTATTTGTTTGATACCTTTGATAAGGTTCATAAGGATGAAGATATTCATCAAGTAGATATCTTTCAGTTTCAGCAATGTTGAGGTTGTTAATTAAAGGTTTTGAAAATTTGATAGCATTAGGGATTTCATCAAATGTGATGTGATAGCTTTCTTCAGTTTGTTGTCTTCTAGTGTTGAAGACTTTTAAGGCCTTGGAAACAAGTGAGTATCCAAGAAGATAACCATTATTGACTTTTTCATCAAACTTTCCTAAGTGATCTTTATCATTATAAATGTAAACTAGACATCCAAAGACATGAAGAAAGTTGATGTTTGCAATTCTTTTACGAAAAATTTCATAAGGAGTTTTGAGATGTCTTTTCATAATGGTGGACCTATTTTGAGTGTAGCATGCAGTGGCTACAGCTTTAGTCCAGAATTGTTTAGAAAAGATAGATCCTAAAAGCATTGTTCTTGCAGCTTCTATGAGAGTTCTATTTTTCCTTTCAGCAACACCATTTTGTTTAGGTGTGTAGGGAGATGAAAAGTTTTGAGAAATCCTTTTTTCATCATAGAAGTTGATAAGGATGATGTTTCTGAATTCAGTACCATTGTCAGTTTAGAGTTGTTTGACTTTGATGTCATTTTGATTTTCAACTCTTTTGATGAAGGACATGATGGTTTTAGGTGCTTGACTTTTCTTTTTCAAGAAGTATACCCAGGTGTACCTTGAGTACTTATCAACAATGACAAGGGTATACTTTTCATAGTTAATCGACCTAGGGGTTACAAGTCCAAATAAATCTATGTAAAGAAGATGAGGACATTTCTTGATAGAAATGTCTGTATTGTTTTGAAACTGGCTCAATGATACTTTACATTTTCACATGATGAACATGGTCTATCTTTTGAGTAGACAAGTGAGGGAAGTCCAATGACAAGATTTTGTTTTGCCAGTTTATTGATTGTTTTGAAGTTTAGATGAGCAAGTCTTCTATGCCAAAGCTAGTTAAGATTTTCAGAGGCTTTTGTAAAGAAGCAGGATTCTTAAGCAGAAGATTTTATGTTAAGAACATATACATCTCTTACTCTTAGAGCAATCATTACAACTTCTTTGTTTGAGTTGAAGAGTGTTCCTCTTTTCTCATCTAACTGAACAATATATTTAGCATCACGGAGTTGACTAATGCTAATTAAATTATACTTAAGACCATTTACAAATGCTACCTTTGTAAAAACTATACCATTACATTTGATAGAGCCATAACCTTCAGTTGTGCATCTAGAGTCATCTCCAAACACAACCTTAGTTCCTGGTTGTTCCACATATTTGTGCAGGTAACTCTTGACACCAGTCATATGCCTTGAGCATCCACTATTTAGGTACCAGATGGGCATTTTGATGTCACACTGCACAAATATGTTTAGAATGGTTAGTTTGGTTTAGAAGCCCACCTTTTAGTAGGAGTCTTAGATCTATTTGCATTTGATGATTCAGCCTTAGTTGATTTTAGAGTTTTAGCCTTTTTAGCTTAAAGTTCTTCACCTCTTCTGAACCACTCAATGTCATTGTGACCAGTTGTGGTATGGACGGTGCGACCGCATGTTTCATAACTTCTCAGGACATGCTGAATGTTTTTGGGCTTGATTTCTCTTTTGAGAGAAATAATCCTGTTATGACCATGTGTATCATGATCATAACTTCTATAGATGTCACATATGGGATAGTTTACACAATCATCTAAAAATGATCACTTAACCCACAATGTATGCATGGAGGGACAAAGTGTTTTAATGGTCTTGGGTTTTTTTGGTCTAGATGAAGATCTATCTACACTTTTGAGATGTTGAGACATGTTCTTGGTAGAAATGTATTCAACATGATCACATGTTCTGTGATCAATTCTCTTACACTTTTTACAAAACAAAACTATGTAACAATCTTTAGAGAGATGATTGTTTAAGCCACATAGATCATAACTATTTTTGAGTTGTGTTTTTTATTTATTTTGAAGTGCCTGTATGGTTGATTATTTCTGGAGCAAGATGACTAATTCTTGCTAATTTGTAATTTTAGATCGTTAAGTTCATTCATTACAATAGCCAAGGAAGGATCATCTTTAATTTCCACACTCTTTAGTTTACCAGCAGGAGCTAAGTTAACTTTTAAAGCTGAAGAACTTTTATTACTATTAGCAGGAGCTGAAGATGGTTCATTATTATGACACCTTTTAAAGTTTCAGCTTTGAATGTAGATTTAGACTTCAAAATTGATTTGATAGTATTTGGTCTAGAAATAGGTTCATCACCATCCAACTTCTTTAGTGGAGGAAGAGGGGTGCTACATATTAAAGATTCATCCGCTGAATCATACTTATTCGCTGAAGATTTCTTTGTGACTCAGCTTGGAGTATCCTACCAGTATCATGATTTGGCAGAATAGAACCTTCAGCTTTAGATAACCAGGGTCTTTCAACACCAGGTATGGATACTTTTGTGTCATCAGCTAAAGATTTTACAAAGACTAGGTTTTTTTGCCCTGAACTGGAGGGATCTTTAGTGAGTTGATCAACTCCTAGAATTCTCTTATTTTGATTAGGGATTTGTTCGCTGATACACTAATTTACTTTGTTAGAACTGTTGAGCCATGTTTGAGTGATTGCTGTTAGCTCTTTTAGTTCTGCTCTTAAGTTTTTATTCTCTTTGAGAATCTTAGTGTTTACATGTTGCATGGTAAGAAAATTAAGTTTTGCTTGTTTTAATACTAAAAGCTGTTCTTTGCATGTATTCGGTTCATGAACAAGATCTTTATGTTTTGACAGAAGATTATTTCTTTATTCTTCAACATAGTTTAGATCGATACACAAATAATCTAGATAGGTTTTTCTATCATCATTATCTTCCTTTTCAAGAAGAATGTGTACCTTTCTCATGGAGATCTTTACCCATTCACCATTTTTAGTACCTTCTTTGCTGACAACATCATCATCTTCAACTAGTGCCATAAGTACTTTAACTTCCACCATCTCATTGTCATCTGATGACACTTCTTCTTCATCCTATTCATAGGCTTCAGCTATAAGACCTTTTTTCTTAGCAGTTGAGGCTTTGGAAGCTGAAGTACTTGAGTTTAAAAGAGCCAATTTCGCCTTGATTTTGTTGTATTTAGCTTCAAAGTCCTTTGTAGGTCTTAAATCTAGTTTGTGATGAGAGGATCTGAGAGTTTTTGGTTGAAAGGTTGATTGGTATGATGGAACTGAAGTCTTTGACCAGCAGTCTCTTGCAAAATGACCTTTTTTTACCACATTTGTGACATTCAGTTTGGTCAGTTGCTTTTGTACTGCTGAACTTTTGAGTACCATTTTTGGAGAACCTTTTAGACTTGGCTAAAAGAGCTCTTGCTTGATATTCTTCATCTAGGTCATTCAGATATTCATGACTGCTTCTTGTATCCTCTTCATTATCATAACTATCTTGAAAGTACTGGACAATAAAGGTAGAGAAGAAAGCAGTTGACAAAGGTGTTGCAGAGTCAAGAGATTTGCTCTTTTCAGTCTCATAAATACTGTCTATCAGGTTTTCTTCATATTTGAGTTTACCAAATAGAGAAGCAAGCTCAGAATCTTTCACATTATTTATGTTTCTAAGGCTTTGGCAGAAACTTAGCCACTTCTTTGGTAACCCATTTAAAAAACCAGTATTTATTTCAAGCTTTGAAAGTTTGATGCCATCATTTACAAACTCATTCATCAAATCTTTATATCTGGTGAAAGTTTATGTTAGTGATTCACCTTCTTTGAATTTAAAGGTGTTATAACACAACTTTAGGTCCATAACCCTACTTTTTTTCACATCATAGGGCCCCTCATGATATAGTATCAGGTCATCTTAGGTTGATTTAGCAGTTAAGCAATTTATGACATAATTTATTTGGTCATCTAGAAGGACAAACATGATGAGACTTTTGAGTCACTGATCTAAGTTAGTAGCCTTTCTCTTATCTCCAGTCTATTTTCCTTCTGGATTCCTTTGACCATTAATTATGGGGATAAAAGGACTATTTTTGATGATATTCTTAAACTAAGGTTCAATACCAAGGATGTGTCACATAAACCTCTTCTTCCGGTTGGTGAAATTTTCCACCTCTAGTACAGGAGCAGAATTTAACTGGCCACCCCTATATTCAAGACTCTGTGGTACTTCTACTGCCATTTAAGATGGATCTTGATTTTAAAAATATTTTGAGCAGTTATAAAAACTTTGAAAAGGTTTTATAAATCAGAGCGCTCTGATACCACTTGTTGGTCCCTTGGAATCTGATATATGGTTTATCAAGTTAAGCATTATCAAAATTCTATGGCAACGAAGTAAGTTTAAAAAAAATATATAAGCAATATAAAGAACAAGTTTAAAACACACAGAAGTACTTTTCAATATATAGGACTTTATTAGAATCAAATAAAGAATCTATGACACACCTTGCTTCTGGAATAGCAAGGTGGTTGAATGATAATTTTGGTGTTATCTCCTTTGAACTTAAATTCTAACCAAAGTTAAGAGAGTAAGAAAACAAACTTGTTATGACCAAACTAAAGCTTTAGCTTTTAGTGGTACGAGTCAGTTTGTTTGAGAGATAAATGAACTCTTTAATGTGTTTCACATTAATTGGAAGAGATAGCATTTACTCTGGGAATCCCTCTCCTTTTATAGGTAAAGGGATTATGGTTTACAAGTTTACCTAGTACACGTGGCACACATCTAATGGGTGGGTGGGATAACATTAAATGTTGGCATGCTTTAAAGTACCAGGTATAGTCCTTTAAGGAAAAACGATGTACTTCTATACTGACTTTAGAAGCACCTTTTTCAAATGAGATTTCTTTATTACTTTTGACATAAAGCAATCTTTTTCCCGCCTTGTAAACCTTCTAGAAGTGAAATAACATGTTTCAGCTTCTGTTAAGGAGATAGACTACGTTCAGCTTGGAATTGTCAACCAAACTAAACTGAAGCTCCAACCAATGGCCTTCTTCAGTTTCTGTACCGCTGCATAAACTGAAGTGAAGATACTTCCCAATCTTCTAAGGACCTGAAGAGCTGACGCTGAAGAAAACTTCAGCGACTCAAACTGAAGAACTTTAGCTTGAGTAATACGTAGTAGATTTAATGTTTAAATCTACTAAAAGACTGAAGGGCTCAAGAACTGAACCCAACACAAAATACACAAAAGAGAAAATATTTTTTTGTTTTTTTAGAAAAATGAGTGAAAGAGGGACTCCTCCACACTTAAGTGGAAAATAAGCTAAAGCACAGGTTGCCTCCCGAGAAGCGCTTAATTTTTAAGAAGAGTCATTAGCTAGAATCGTACTTCCAAGGTTCATTCTTTGGAGAAAAAGGGAGTGACTTCTTCCCTTGTGTCATTATAATCTTCTTCTTTATGATATAACTTCAGTCCATGGCCGTTAACAATGAATGTTTTTCCATCTTTACCATATAGTTCAACATATCCAGATGGATATTGATATTTCATGACGTAAGTTCCTAACCAGCGAGATCAGAGCTTAGGTTGTTTGAATTTATACTTAGAATGAAATAGTAGCACATTATTTCCATGTTTGAATTCTTTCCTCATTTTGAGTTTTTGTCATGCCATACTTTTGTTGTTTCTTTGTATAGACGAGAGTTTTCATAGGCCTGGTGCTGGAGTTTATCTAACTCGTGTAATTGGAGCATTCTTTTCTCACAAGTAGCAATGAGATCTGGGTTACAGTTCTTTAGGGCCCAGTATGCACGGTGTTTAATTTCGAGGGGTAAGTGGCAATTTTTATCGTATATGTGTTTGTATGGTGTGGTACCGGTTGGTGTTTTATAAGCAGTATGAAAAGCCCACAGAGCATCATCGAGTTTTCTTGACCAGATAGCGGGATTATATTTAACAGTCTTTTTAAGAATTCTTTTTAGGGCTCTGTTTATATTTTCAACATGACCACTTGTTTGAGGATGGTATGATGTGGAAAACCGGTGGTTAACTCCATATTTTTTCATTGTCTTTTCCATTATTTTGTTGCAAAAATGCGTTCCTTGGTCTCTTATGAGAGCTTTGGGCATACCGAAACGGAAAAATAGTTTCTTCAGAAAAGTAATAACAACTCTTGCATCGTTGGTTGGTAGAGCTTGTGCTTTAGCCTACTTAGATACATAGTTGACAACTACTAGGATATATTCGGATTTGTATGATTTTGGAAAGGTTCGCATAAAATCGATACCCTATATGTCAAAATTTCACATACTTGAATGTTGTTTAAGGGCATCTCATCACGTTTTGAAATACTTCTAGTATTTTGACCTGCTTTGCATAGGCAAACTTAAGTATGAGCTTCTTTAATGATTGTTGGCCAGTAAAACCTTGAGTCTAGAACCTTTTTGCGATTGTGTTTGGTCCATAATGTTCTCCAATAGGTCCGTGGTGAAATTGATCTAAAATGATACGAGTTTTGGGTCCTGAGACACAACGTCTAATCATACCGTCAGAACATACTTTGAGGAGGTAGGGTTCTTCCCAAAATTAGTGTTTGAGGTCAGAGAAAAAGATGTTCTTCTGCTGGTACCTCATTCCTTTAGGTATAATATCACTTACTAGGTAGTTTGCAAAGTCTGCGAACCATGGGTTGTTTTTAGTGTTTATCTCCATAAGAGTTTCTCTAGGAAAATTATCGTCTACTTCACTGTCATCACTTGTTTCATCTTTTTCAATCTGAGATAAGTGGTCCACAGCAACATTTTCTGTACCTTTTTTTCTTTTATTTCTGTATCAAATTCTTGCAGAAGCAATATCCAATGAATAAGGCATGGCTTAACGTCTTGTTTCTTAAATAATTGCCTTAAAGCTGAGTGACTAGTATGAACAATTATCTTTGATAATACCATATATGATCGGAATTTGTCAAATGCAAAGACTACAGCCATAAGTTCTTTTTCCGTAATAGTGTATTTCTGCTGAGCTGCATTGAAGGTTTTGCATGCAAAGTTGATTGGGTGAAAGTGTTTACCGTATTTTTTGACCTAAGACTCCTCCAATTGCGAAATCACTTGCATCACACATAAGTTAGAACGGAATGTTCCAATTTGGGCTTATGATCACAGGAGCACACATGAGTTTTTCTTTAAGCAAATTGAATGCGTTGAGACATTCGTCATTAAATTTGAATGGGGTATCCTTTTCAAGGAACTTGGTGAGAGGACATGTAATTTTTGAAAAATATTTAATAAATCTTTGGTAGAAATCTGCATGTCCTAGAAAACTTCTAATACCTTTGGTAATAGTAGGGGGTGGAAGTTGAGAGATTACGTTGATTTTTGCTTTGTCTACTTCTAGGCCTGCTCTGGATACTTTGTGTCCAAGCACAATTCCTTCTTTATGTAACACCCCCAAAGATGTGTTGCAGTGGAAATGTGTCCGGGAGTGTTACTTCATAATACAACAACACAAGATACAAGAGAACGACCTCTAAATGTGTCGTTTAAAAAGTAATCTCGTTGATTTCCTTGAAATTGATATAACATTTGTCCCATAATTGCATCACAATGAAAAGCTTGAAAACAACCCAACGAGATTTCATCATTTATATGTAAGTAGAAATCCATAAATGAAATCTTGTCAATTTAGACTCTAGTACACATCAAAATTAGGCAAGCATTCTAATTCACCTGTGAAGAAACATGCTTAAAAGGGTCAAGTTTAAGTTGGTGAGTTCATAGGTTTTTGTAAGTTAAACGTTGAACACCAATGTTTTGTATGACACGTTTTTCTATCTTATAATGTTCTTCCAAAAGTTATTGTATGTTCTTAGAAATCCAAAAGAGTTGCAAATTATGCAATGACCATTTCAATCCTTATTAATCAGTCACCAATAATGTTATGTATAATTGGAAACAAAGCGTTTTGTAAAGTATGCCTGACCCTTTGTATATAATACAATAGTCACCTTATTGTGATTACCATTGCACCATAAGTTCATGAAAACTGCGAAATAGACTTGTATGTATGCCAACTGTATTCTTGGCACAGTAAAAGTTCATGTGTATGTGTTGTTGTCCCTGTAGTCCTAACCAATCTGTTCCGACTTGTCATAAAAGTCGTTGGCCCACATTTAGCTAATCCCTTGATGGCGGAATTGTCATTCCTGAATAGTCTTTTTATAACATTCGCACTCACCCTCCAAGTGATTTACAGTTCATGCAACCTAAGCTAAATCCGTAATCATAAAAGTATAGTATAGTTGTTGCGTCCATAAGTAAAAACCAATATTATATCTCGCCGTGAGATATGCATATGATTGTATAACCAAGTTATTGTGAGTGTCCATGTAACATCTGAGAATTTTCGGATTTTTAGATAATCATTTTACCCTTTGAATTTTAGGTCTGGCTTGACTTACAAGAACATATCATCTAAAACACGTTTTCACGTATCGAACTCTAAAGCATAATTCGATGTGAAACGACATTCCTGACAACTTTCAGTTTTGCCCGAGATGGAAAACGAGCCGGAAAAGGGCTAAAACAGCACCGCAAAACATTATTCGACAATATACAACGCGGAAACAAAATTAATTAAACTTTTTGTTTTTTAATTATCTGTATTTATTTACATAAAAATATTAAATAAATTTAGAATCGGTCAATTTTAATTAAAAAGCCGTTGCACGGGGGAAGGATAACGCGATATACTCGATTGAAATCCAATTTTATTTCGAACAAAGAAGGAAATCCGGTTCATCAAAATGAACAACAAGTTCATTTTATTAAATATTATAAAATTTATTTATGAAACATTATCAAGTAAATACTCATTTTTATCAGAAAAATGATTCGGAAAACAATGGCGCAAGTTTCAAGAGTTCAATCATCCGTTAAGTCGCTCAAATGAGTCCCGAACCGATAATTATCAAAAATTATATAAACATTTACAAAATAAACCCTCTACTATTATAACTTGTCATTTTAGTTTTATATATATATAAATATTTCTATTTCATATATATCATTTCATTTCCATCTTTTATAAAAACACACACTCCTCAAAAAATCTCTCTCTCCTTCTCATACCACGGCGGGACGGGCCACCACCTCCGGCCACCGCCGCCGCCACTGCTCCACGCCGGAAAACTTTTCCGGCGAGAATTTTCCGGCGACTTCAAGAATGCTCCTCGTGAGCCGATCTAACCAACCCGATACCTCACTCTCCTCCACGCGCCGTCTTCCCTCCCCATCCGGCATCCACAGCCGCCAACCCATCACCACCATCATCACCAACACCACCACCATCCCCGCCACCACTGTTGTACACCACAAAGGGTGCGTCGGGTTCGGGTCAGACCCGACAAGGGTCCGTTTGGTTTCATTTATAAACCAATTAGGGTGCGTTGGTTCTAGTATAGAAGCCAAGGGTGTGTTTGTTTTGCGGGTATAACACCCGAGGGGTGCGTTTGACAGCGAGGACAGCCGGGTCGGCTGTCGGGGGTAGCCGGGGAGGAACAAAGAAATGTCGGGATTGGTTGGCGTTTGGATTTAAAATAACCCCAAGTAGGGGTGTTTGAGTAGGGTTATAACAAAAAAAGGGGGGGTGTCATGGTGGTTTCGATGGTTAAACACCTCCACCGGGGAGGGGGGGTGTTTGTTTGTTTGGTTGTTCGGTGCAAGGCAGCCGCAGGGGGGAGGGGTGTCGGGTCGGGCTGTGGGACAGCCGGGGTCGCGTTGGGTTTAGCAGCTAGGGGTGTACGTTATAAGTGGTGTGGTTGGGTTATGTGCTAACAGTCGGGGGACCCTGCCGGGGGGGTTGGGCTGTCGGATGGTGTTAGCAGCTAGGGTGTGTGATTGTGGGTTGGGTGGGTGTTGTGGTAACAGACCGGGTATAAAACCGGTGTGGGTGCGTTGGGTGGAGTTTTATTTATCGGCACTAGTGGTGCGTTTGGGTTTGTCGCAGCACCAATGGAGGGCTGTGCGTGTGGTAGAGGTATCACCACAAGAGGCTTGTTTGTTTGTGGGTTGGCACCGGTTAGGGTGCGTGTGGTTTGTGACAGCCCGGCAAGGTGCGGCGTTTGGCTGTGGGTTTAGGCATCGGGTGTGTTTGGTTTGGCAAATTTGCCCAAAGGGTACATGTGGTTTCGTTGATACAGCTGGGGGGTGTTTGTTTTTGGGGTTGACAGCCAATCGGGGGGGTTTGGTTTCGGTGTATTGAACAACAAGAGTGCGTATGTTCAACGAAACGACGAGGGTTTGTTTTGGTTTATATTATCAAAGACAAATAAATATAACTTAAGTTTTATGAATATTAAAACTGGTAACAATTATTTGGTGGTTTTTAAAATGGTAAATAAATATATATTTATTAAGTGATTAAGATGATTTTAACAATAAAATATTTATTAAAATTTATGAATATAAAATTTAAACGATTTTTATAATTTATAAATCGGAACAAAAGGGCGGTTAAGGGTTATATAAATACAATATTTATTAGTTTGTAAGTTTCGATATAACAATGTGAACATATATGTCATATCTGATAAACGCGGGAGTTGGAAAAATGGAAACGTGAATACTTGCAACATATATATTATAACTAGAAAGCGCGTGCATTTGAAATATTGAAAAACGAATGATTTCAATATATTTTGATTTAAAGGATAAGCGTAGTGTTTATAAGAAATACGGATAAATCGTTATATAAAAGGAAAAGTCATGAAGAAATTTTATTTAAATTTCTATATTTAGTATTGGTTTACTAATACTTTTATTATTTAGAACCGATAAAGAGACTAAAGTATTATTTTTAAATGTTTTTAATAATATAACTATAACAATAACCTGACAACGGACGAAAACTATATTTTTTTCATTAAGATGACTGTTTTAGATACGACTTGTCAAAGAAACGAAACATAATTTATAAAATATTAATTTATATTTTATAATGGTTACGAACGGGTACAAACATCGGTTGTTTAATTTATAACCTTAAGCCATTTGTCTGCTTTTATTCAAAGGTCTGTTACCATTGAATTGTGTCGAAATAATTAGGGTTTAATATTTATTTCACACATTTTATATAAACTTGACTCAATTTTTCACTATAATTTTCATAAATCTTTGGGTTGATCGTTTTTATGATATTTAAATTCACCGGTAAGATATTATATAAGGGTGATTTTTCATATGTAATATAAAGTATAGTATATTACACTCTTTGAGATTATTCTAAATTTATTTATTTAGCCAACAACCCAAAACCATTTCAAAGATTAAATCTAAATCTTTTATCAACGTGTCGTGTTGACAAAACAATTCATCGGGAAACCCAAACACATTATCCTAGACTAGTGGGACTTAGCCGTTGAGTTAAGCTGCATCATCTTGGTCAGGCAGCTTCATCTTCTATTCGTATTGTGCATATGAGATGCCTATCTGCCAATGTCCTTCATCATTCAAAGTGAATTTGATGCCTACCTATTTAAATCGTTCTTCAACATCAAGGTGAGTTCATAGCCCCTATGTTTTACTGGTATTTACATTATTTTGGGGTGAGACAATTGCTTGTTACAAATTCAACTAACGTGTTTTGATTTAAAACTCCGGTTTTTTTTATTTTTTTTTTTTTTTTTTTTATACAAAGAATGTGCTCATTTTCAACTCGTCTGCATAATGTTTACTAACGTATTTAAAATGGTTGATTACCTGTTTGGTTTACATAATCATTTATATATCTCGCGTGGGAGATAAATACTTGGTTTACTTTTTGAACGTAAACGCATACTATAACTTTTTTGAATACGGATTAGCTTAGTTGCATGAACTGTAAAATCACTTGGGAGGGTGAGCGCGTTGTTTAATTAAGATAGATCACCCATCCTGCAGGCTGCTCCTGATCACTATCTCTTTCGGCTTTAAGTTCCCCCCGCTTTTCTCCTCACCTCTTTCCTCCTTTATCATTTTTTGTGGGATTGACCGCTATCCAGTTCGGGAGACTAGCTATCACCGGGAACGATCGTTATTACACATGCTCGGAATTTTCGATTGGATGGCGCCTGCTGGGGTTCAATATCACACATACATATTATTGCCCGGGTGTCCTTGGAGGGGACACCGGTAACGGGGGAAACATATTCTTTCATCATTGCCCGGGTGTTCTTGGAGGGGACACCGGTAACGGGGGAACATATTCTTTTTATCGCCGGTGTTCTTGGAGGGATACTCTACTATGGGTACACTTTTTCTGTGCTTGATTAAAGTGGCATATCATACAAGTCTTACGTCACAGTTTCATGAATTTAATGTAATGTAATCTTGGTTTTAGACACTCTTGAATAAAGTGGCAAGACATTTTGTGGATATTTGTGATCCATCTTTGACACGTACTTTTTGGGTCTATTTGGGGATAAAAATGGTCTTGCTTATTTTACTGCTAATTGATTTCTAAAAAATCACACATACATTTTGGAAGGTCAATTTAGGATTTTAAATGGTACACACAATTATTTTATGTTATGTAGGGAAGACAGTAGTCAGTAAACGTTTTTTTATATGGACAATTGTAATGATACATGTAGGCATGATTCACTTTTGAAACTTACGTTTGAATTTTACAGAAACCTATGAACTCACCAACTTTATGTTGACTTTTTAAGCATGTTTTTCTCAGGGAAATTATATGCTCGGATTTCTTGAAGTGCATTGGAGTCTATACATTCAAGCTTTTCATTGTGATGCAATTATGGGACAAATGTATATTAAATCAAGATTTTGATTTTAAAAATCAACCGTAGATTGTTTTTTCATACGTCACCATTTAGAGGTCGTTCTCTTGTATCTAGCGCTGTGTTTATGACAGTAGCAACCCAATGTTGGTATGTCCGTGCTTTGGCGTAATTTTTGAGGGGTGTTACTGTTTGGTATCAGAGCCACTGCGACTATTAGAGAAATAGGTTGCATATTTTTACCATTTAGGGTGGACTATAGTGTTTTCTTATATAGTTGCGCACAACAAACATTTTCAAAGTGCATTTTAACCATGCTACTTGCATATTTGCTTACGTTTCGTTCTGCATTAAGTGCTTAACGTGGCATAAACATATAAAACTATATATATGTGCTTGCATTCCTTTCGAGTATTATGTACGCTTATTTATATAATGATTATTATATAAATACCAGAATATTTTAAGACATTGTGGGTTACGCAATGGTCTCACTCTACTCGTCAGACATTGTGAGTTATGCAATGGTCTCGTCTTACTCGCCAGACATTTGTGAGTTATACATGGTCTATCTACTAGTCAGACATGGTGGATATACAATGGTTCTTCATTTTTATTTCTTAGACATTGTGAGGTGCACAATGGTTTTATTTCGTCCTCGGGCATTGTAAGTTTAAACAAATGGTCTCTATGGACTTTAATTTTCTTATTTAGCTTTTATACTATATTGTATTACACGAAGTCCGTTATAATTTTTGGTTACATGGGATTATGTATAAATCTAAGTAATGCAAGTCTTGCTATAGGCGGGACTTGTTATTAGGAGGTTTTGTATGATTAATCTGCTATTGTTGAACGGTTCGTCGAGGATTGTACATTGGGTTACTCTAAACCAAGGTACTCACTGCCTATCTTGAACTCTATGTTAATCTCGCCTGGCAGTTTTTACTCCCAGCTTCCAAAGACGAGTTTTAAGTCACTCGTCCCATACCCATTAGAGCACATGCATCCTCATGTCATCTATCACATTGAAAGTTATGTGGGTACGCGTATTACACCGGGAATTATTAAGTAGGAGATTTCATAGATATGTTTGATTTTAATGCGATTGGGACGGCCTCTTCATTTAATAAATAAATCATAATATCACCGAACCATAAGTTATATCAAGTGATGTTTTACATAAATTAGGACGCTTCATTTATGCAAATAATGAAATTATAAATGAGTGGGCTTAATGGTAGCCGATATGTCACGATAGTATAACCTAAATCGTTAATCGCAGAATCTGTAGAAAGGGTCTAGAAACACAATCGTGTTCTACCACTCGACAGAATCGTAAGGGCCTCATTGGAACTACACACTTATCTCTTCTTGGGTTATTACTCTTGCCTGTGGCAATACTGCAATATGAACTGTCTAGTGGAAATTAATCAGAACTTTATTACATACTTTGAGTTAATGGAGTTGATTCGTCCTTAAACTAACGACTGAGTACCATAATCCGCTGTCTATCGCATAAGCTCTTCCGCGAGCTCCTCTCATTTATTGAACTTTATTCTGGGGATATTGTTTCTCGGAGGGTCTTCACCCTTGTATCCTCATCACTATTTGTTTATTTATCGGTTGTTAATTGATTTCTGTTGTTGGGTCCTGGAGAGGTTCCCAGATTGTACAAAACTTTATCAACTAGGTGATGAAAACCTACCTTGAACAAGTTAAGCCTATGTCGTTTTAGTAGTTCTTCAGTTGAAATACTCATTGAGACAAAAGACAACCAATTTATGTATGTTACAAATTACAGTACTGCCAGAATGTTGAGTACTTACTTACATAGCCACGTTGATGTGGATCATCGAACATTACAGATAGCAGAAGCGAGACTCTGCCTTAAGACATTTATGACTTTGTATAGACATACTCACGCGACTACACTTTCTACTTTGATGTGTTCACTATTAAGAGGCTTTCTTCATAAAGCATTTATACCAATTATAAACCTTGAAACGATGTTTCCCTTAGGTAATATTCTATTGGATTGGATATCTGGTCAATCCCTAGCCGAAATTTATGTTTATTATGAGGTGGTAGAAACACCAGATATTGCGATAAAGTTTATCAGCGTTCATGTTCAACTGGTTTAGTAATCTTAAGTCTTTTCTTAGACACACTCAAGCGGATTAACAAAAATTTAATCTGGGACGAGGATTTCTTTAAGGGTAGGTTACTGTAACATCTGAGAATTTTCGGATTTTTAGATAAATCATTTTACCTTTGACTTTTAGGTCTGGCTGGACTTACAAGAACAACCATCTAATACACGTTTTATCTCGGGAAACTCTAAAGCAATTCGATGTTGAAACGAATTCTGACAACTTTTCAGTTTTGCCCGTGACCCTGTAAACGAGCGGGAAAAGGGCTAAAAAAAGCCGCAAACATTTATTCGGCTATATACAACGCGGACACACAAAAAAATTAAATTTTTGTTTTTAAGTTTATGTATTTATTTAATAAAAATATTAAATAAATTAGTCGTCATTTTAATTAGAAGCGTTGCGGATAACGCGAATACTCGAGTTGAAATCCAATTTTATTTCGAACAAAGCGAAACCGGTTCACAAAATGAACAACAGATATTTTATTAAATATTATAAAATATTTATGAAACATTATCAAGTAAATACTCATTTTTATCAGAAAAATGATTCGGAAAACAATGGCGCAAGTTTCAAGAGTTGAATCATCCGTTAAGTCGCTCAAATGAGGTCCCACCCGATAATTATCAAAATTATCATAAACATTTTCAAAATAAAAACCTCTACTATTTATAACTTGTAATTTTAGTTTTATATATATATAAATTCTTCATTTCTATCATTTCGTTTCATTTCCATTTTACTAAAAAAACACACTCTCCAAAAAATCTCCTCTCTACCTCGCTATAACACCGGCGGCCGGCCCAACCACTCCGGCCACCGCCGCCGCCAATGCTCCACCGCCGGAAGGGAAATAAACTTTTTCGGCGGATTTTTTTCGGTCGAACTTCAGAATGCTCTCGTGAGCCGATCTATCCAACCCGATACCTCACTCTCCTCCACGCGCCGTATTCCCTCCCCATCCGGCAGCCACAGCCGCATCCCATCAACCCACAACACTCTCACCAACACACCTCCATCCCCGCCACATGTTGTTCAACACAAAAGGGTGCGTCGGGTTCGGTTAAGACCCGACCATGGTCCGTTTGGTTTCATATATAAAACAATTAGGGTGCGTTGGTTTTCTAGTATAGATGACAATAGGGTGTGTTTGTTTTGGGGTATAACACCCCGAGGGGTGCGTATTTGGACAGAGAGGGACAGCCCGGCGTTCGCTGGTCGGGGGTAGCCGGGGGTTAGGAACAAAGAAATGTAGGGATTGAGTTGGCGTTTGGATTTAAAATACACCCAAGTAGGGGTGTTGAGTTAGGTTATAACAAAAAATGGGGGGTTTGTGCATGGTGGTTTTCGATGGTTATACACCTCCACGGGGAGGGGGGTTGTTTGTTTGTTTGGTCTGTTCGGTGCAAGGCCAGCAGCAGGGGGGAGGGGTCTTTTGTCGGGTGGGCTGTGGGCAGCCGGGGTCGCTTGGGTTTTAGCAGCTATGGGGTGTTTCTACGTTATGAGTGGTGTGGTTGGGATATGTGCTAACAGTCGGGGAACAGCTCGGGGGGGTTGGGCTGTCGGGAGGCAGTTAATAGACGCTATCGCATAGCAGCTAGGGGTGTTTGATTGTGGGTTTGGGTCGATGGGTTGTTGTAGGTAACAGACGGGTATAAAAACGGTGAGGGTGCGTTGGGGCGCGGACACAGCTTTATTTTCATCACTTAGTGGTGATTTGGGTTGTCGCGCGCCAAGGAGGGGTGCGGTGTGGTTGATGTATACACAAAGGCATGTTTTGTTTGTGGGTTGGCACCGGTTTGGGTGCGTTTGGTTATGTGACAAAAGCCCGCAAGGGTGGTTTGGTGGTGGGTTTGCAAGGGTGTGTTTGGTTGGCACGATATTGACCAATCACGGATGCGTTTGGTTTAGTTGATAACAGGCTGCTTGGGGTGTTTGTTTTTGGGGTTGACAGCCAATACGGGAAGTGGTGTTTGTTCGGTTTTAGAACAACAAGAGTGCGTATGGTTTCAACGAAACGACAGGCGTTTGTTTGGTTTATATTATCAAAAACGACAATAAAAATAACTTAAGTTTTTAACTAATTATTAAAAGCTGGATAAAAATTATTTGGTGGTTTTTAAAATGGTTAAATAAATATAATATTTTTTAAGTGATTTATGATGAATTAACAATAAATAATATATAAAAATTTTATTGAATATAAAAATTTTAACGAGATGTTAATTTATAAATCGGAACAAAGGGGCTGGTTAAGGGTTATATAAATTAAAATATTTATTAGTTTGTAAGTTTCGTTATAACAATGTGAACTATATGTCCATATCTGATTAAACGGGAGTTGGAAAAATGGAACGTGAATTCTTGCAACATATTATTTTATAAACTGAAAGCGCGTGCATTTGAAATATTGAAAAACGATGATTTAATTTATTGTGTTTAAGGAAAAAGCGTAGAGTTTTAAGGGAAAAACGGAAAAGTTATATAAAGGAAAGTCATGAAGAAATTTCTATAAATTTCTTATATTTAGTAATGGTTTACTAAAGACTTAATTATATTAGAAACCGATAATGAGAATACAGTTTATATTTTTAAAAGATATTAAAAATATAATATTACAAAAAACCTGGAATACCAGGGACGGAAAAACTATTATTTTTACATTAAGATGATGTTTTAGAGACGAATTGTCAAAGAAGAAAAATAATTTTATAAAATTTTATTTTATATTTTAATAATGGTTACGAACGGGTACAAAACATCGGTTGTTAAATTTATAACCTTAAGACATTTGTCTGCTTTTATTCAAAGTCTGTTACCAATTGAATTGCTGTCGAAATAATTAGGGTTTAATTATTTATTCACACATTTTATATAATACTTGCAAATTATTATATACTTTTCAAAAATCTTCGGGTTGATCGTTTTTATGATATAATTCACGGTAAGAATTATATAAGGGTTATTTTTCATATGTAAATTACTAAAGTATTATACTTACACACTTTGAGAATATTCTAAATTTATTTATTTAACCAACCACCAAACCATTTCAAAGATTAAATCTAAATCTTTTATCAACGTGTCGTGTTGACAAAACAATTCATCGGGAAACCCAAACACATTATCCTAGGCTAGTGGGACTTAGCCGTTAAGTTAAGCTGCATCATCTCGGTCAGGCAGCTTCGTCTTCTATTCGTATTGTGCATATGAGATGCCTATCTGTCAATTGTTCTTCATCATCAAAGTGAATTAGGATGTCCTACCTATAAATCGTTCTTCAGACTTCAAGGTGAGTTCATAGCACCAATGTTTTTATGGTTTTACATTTATTTTGGGGTGAGAACTGCCTTGTTACATAATTCAACTAGTGTTCTGATTTAAGAAAACTCGTTAAGTGACATTTTCAACTCGTCTGCATACATGTTTACAAACGTATTTAAATGGTTGATTACCTGTTTGGTTTACATACTCATTTATATATCTCGCGAGGAGATACAATACTTGGTTTACTTTTTGAACGTAAACGCATACTACTTACTTTTTATTGATAGGATTTAGCTTAGGTTGCATATCGTAACTGTTAAATCATTGGAGGTGAGCCGCGAATGTTTATAAGATAGATCTATTTGGGATTTGACTATAACCGTTCGGGTGACTAGCTCATATCTCGGGATAACGAACGTTATACCATGTCGGATTTCGTTTGGATTGGCGCTGCTGGGGTCAATAATCACCCCATAATATTATTGCCCGTGGATGTCCTTGGAGTGGGTCACTTAGGTATAACGGGGGAAACATATTCTTTCATTATTGCCCGGGTGTCCTTGGAGGGGACACCGGTAACGGGGGAACATATTCTTTATTATCGCCCGGGTGTTCTTGGAGGGAACACCTACGATGGGTACACTTTTACTGTGCCTTGAATAAAGTGGCATACATACAAGTCTACGTCACAGTTCATGAACTTAAAGTAATGGTAATCATGGTTTTTAGACCACTCTTGAATAAGTGGAAAATACATATTTTGGATATTGTGAATTCACATCTTAGACTCGTAATGTTGGGACTATTTGGGGATAAATATGGTCTTGCATATTTTTAAGCTAATTGTTATTTCTAAAAATACACTAAATTTTGGAAGGAAATTTAAGGATTTAAATGGTCACACAATTAATTTTATGTACTGGTAGGGGAGACAGTTGTCATTAATAGTTTTTTATATGACACTGTAATTGATACCAGTGGGCAGATACACTTACTTGAAACTAACGTTTGTTATTTACAGAACCTATGAACTCACCAACTTTATGTTGACCTTTTAAGCATGTTTTTCTCAGGGAAATTATATGCTCGGATTTCTTGAAGTGCATTGGAGTCTATACATTCAAAGCTTTTCATTGTGATGCAATTATGGGACAAAAGTATATTAAATTCAGATTTTGATTAAATCAACGAGATTGTTTTACAAACGGGACACTTTTAGAGGTCTGTTATATTGTATCATAGCGCTGTGTATTAAGAAAGTAGACACCCCATGTGGTATTACGCTGCATTGTCGTAATTTTTGGGGGTGTTTGATTTTGGTATCAGAGACACTGGATATTGAGAACTAGGTGCATATTTTTACCCTAGACTATAGTCGTTTTCATAATTATTGCTATCACAAACAAAAAAAAACATTTTCAATGTGCATACTCGCTCTTGATTATGTGGCTTTCTTTACGTGCTGAATTATGTGCTTAAGTGGCATACACATATATTTTATATATATATGCCTTGCATTCCTTTCGCGGTATATCGTCCATACGCTTATTTATTTATGATTATTATATAAATACCAGAATATTTTAAGACATTGTGGGTTGCGCCAATGGTCTCACTCTACTCGTCAGACATTGTGAGTTAGCTAATGGTCTAGTCTTACTGCCAGACATTGCTGAGTGATACAACTGTATTTCACTCTACTCAGTAGACATTGTGAGTTATACAATGGTCTCATTTCACTTCTTAGACATTGTGAGTTGCACAATTGGTTTTTTTTGTCCTGGGCATTGTAAGTTTAACTTTTGGTCCTCTAAGGACATTTCATTTTCTTTATAGGCGTTATTACTATAATTGTTTTACACGAAGACCGTTATAATTTTTTGGTACATGGGATTTATGTATAAATATAAGTAATATAAGTCTTGGATAGGCGGGACTCTGTAATAGGAGGATTTGTATGTTAGTGCTATGTTAAAACGAGTTCGTCGAGACTTTTACCTGGGTTACTCTAACCAAGGTACTCACTGCCTATCTTGAACTCTATGTTAATCTCGCCTGGCAGTTTTTACTCCCAGCTTCCAAAGACGAGTTTTAAGTCACTCGTCCCATACCCATTAGAGCACATGCATCCTCATGTCATCTATCACATTGAAAGTTATGTGGGTACGCGTATTACACCGGGAATTATTAAGTAGGAGGATTTATGATCTGTTTATTTAAAAGGATTGGGACGCCTCTTCATTTAATATAAATTAATCCATAAATCACCGAACCAAGCTTTATCAATTACTTATTTACATAAATTAGGACGCTTCTTTATGCAAATAAGAATTATAAATGAGTGGGCCCCTTATTGGTATCCCGATATGACACGAGTATGAACCTACCTTCGATAATCGCCGAATCTGTAGATAAGGGTATAGAAACACAATCTTTGTTTACCACTCGGACAGAATCGTAGGCCTCATTTGGAACCTACATTATCTCATTCTTGAGTTTTAATCTTTGCACGTTGCCCAATCCTCGCAATCTTGAAATGTTTGTGGGATATTAACAGACTTATTAATACTTGAGTTAATGGAGTTGATTCGTCCTTAAACTAATGACTGAGTACCATAATCCGCTGTCTATCGCATAAGCTCTTCCGCGAGCTCCTCTCATTTATTGAACTTTATTCTGGGGATATTGTTTCTCGGAGGGTCCTCACCCTCTGTATCCCATCACTATTTGTTATAGTATCGTTGTTATGATTGCTGTTGTTGGGTCCTGGAGAGGTCCCAGATTGTACAAACTTTATCAACTAGGTGATGAAACCTACCTTGAACAAGATAAGCCTATGTCGATATAGTATTCAGTTGAATTACTCATTGCAGACAAACAGTACACCAATTTAAGTCATGATACAAATTAAGTACTGCCCTAAGAAGTTGAGTACTTTACATACTATTAAGCCACGTTGATGTGGATAATCACAAATTTACACGATTGCAGAAGCGGAAGACTCTGGCCTTAAGACATTTATGACTTTGTATAGACATTCTCATCGCGACTTCCTTTCTACTTTGAGTGTGTTCACTATTTTGTCGGACTTTCTTCATAAGTACTTTTTTACACCAATTATAAACCTGAACTGATGTTTCCCTAAGATACCTATTCTAATGGATTGGATATCCTGGTCAACCTAGCCGAAATTTATGTATATTAAGAGGTGTAGAAACACCAGATATTGCTGAATAAAGTTATCAGCGTCATGTTCAACTGGTTTAGTAAATCTTAAGTCTTTTCCTAGTCACACTAAGCGGATAACACAGATTTAATCTCGGGATGAGTTTCTTTTAAGGGGTAGGTACTGTAACATCTGAGAATTTTTGGATTTTTAGATAATCATTTTACCCTTTGACTTTTAGGTCTGGCTTGACTTACAAGAACTATACATCTAAAAAACACGTTTTCAGTCTCTAACTCTTAAAGCAATTCGATGTGAAACGACATTCCTGAAAACTTGTCAGTTTTGCCCTGAGACCCTGGAAACGGCCGAAAAAAAAGGTCTTAAAACAGCACCGCAAAACATTATTCACAATATACAACGCGGGACACACAAAAATATTTAATTTTTGTTTTAATTTTCTGTATTTTTTATAAAAATATTAAATAAATTAGCGTCATTTTAATTTAAAAAGCGTTGCGGATAACGCGAATACTGGTTGGAAATCCAATTTTATGCTATCGAACAAAGCGAACCGGTTCACAAAATGAACAACAGATATTTATTAAATATTATACATATATTTAGAAAACATTATAAAGAAATAATCATTTTTCATCAGACAAATGATTCGGAAAACAATGGCGCAAGTTTCAAGAGTTAAATCATCGTTAATGTCTGCTCAAATGTGTCCCGAAACGATAATTATCAAAAATTATATAAACAGATTTTAAAAATAAAACCCTTTTATTATAACCTTGTCATTTTAGTGTTATTATATATATAAATATGTCATTTCATCTCATATCACTTCATTTCCATCTCTTTATAAACACACACTCTCTAAATCCTCTCTCTCCCTCTCATAACCCCGGCGGCGGCCACACCTCGGCCTCCGACGCCGCCATGCTCCACCAGCCGGAAAAATACTTTTCGGCCTGGGATTGTTTCCGGCGAATCTTTCTAAGAATGTACTCCTCGTGAAGCCGATATAACCAACCCGATACTCACTCTCCTTCCACGCGCCGTCTTCCATCCACATCGGCAACAACAGCCGCAACCCATCACCACCCATCATCACCAACACCAACAACCATCCCCACACCACTGTTGTACACCTCACAAGGGTGCGTCGGGTTGGGTAAGACCCGACAAGGTAGTCGTTGGTTTCATTTATAAACCCAATTAGGGTGCGTTGGTTCTAGTTATAGAAGCCAAAGGGTGTGTTGTTTTGCGGGTTTAAAACACCAGAGGGGTGCGTTTGACAGCGAGGGAAGCGGGTCGGCTGTCGGGGTGTAGCCGAGGGAGGAAACAAAGAATATGTCGGGATTGGTTGGGTTTTTGGATTTAATTTACCCCTAGTTAGGGCGTGTTGGTGTTAGGGTATATAAAAAAAAAGGTGGGGGGGTGTCAGGTGGTTTCGATGGTTAACACCTCCACCTGGGCGAGGGGGGGGTGTTTGGTTTGTTTGGTTTGTTCGCCGGTTTTGCTAGGCAGCCGCAGGGTGGGAGGGGATTTATTGTGGGTCTGGGGCTGTGGGACAGCGAGGGGGTCGCGTTGGGTTTAGCAGTAAGGGGTGTACGTTATGAGTGGTGTGGTTGGGTTATGTGCTAACAGCCGGGGACCAGCCGGGGGGTTGGGCTGTCGGGATGGGTTAGCAGCTAGGGGTGTTCGATTGTGGGTTGGGTCGGGTTGTTGTGGTAACAGCCGGGTATAAAAACCGGTGAGGGTGCGTTGGGTGAGTTTATTTATCGGTACTTAGTGGTGCGTATGGGTTGTCGCAGCACCAAGGAGGGGTGCGTGTGGTTGATGTATCACCACAAGAGGCATGTTTGTTTGTGGGTTGGCACCGGTTAGGGTGCGTTTGGTTTGTGACAGCCCGCAAGGGGCGTTTGGCTGTGGGTTTAGCAACGGGTGTGTTTGGTTTTGGCAAGGAATTGCAAACGGTGTTCCATCGATTTCTTTTTTCGCGTTTTGGGTTTAGTTGATAACAAGTGGGGGGTGTTTGTTTTTGGGGTGACAGCCAAACGGGCGGTGTTTGGTTCGGTTTAAGATAACAACAAGATGCGTATGGTTCAACGAAACGACAGGTGGGTTTGTTTGGTTTATATTATCAAAAGAAAAAATAAAAAATAACTTAAGTTTTAATAAATATTAAAACTGGATAACAATTATTTGGTGGTTTTTAAAATGGTTAAATAAATATAATATTTATTAAGTGAGTTAAGATGAATTAACAATAAATATATATTAAAATTTTATGAATATAAAATTTTAACGAGATTTATAATTTATAAATCGGAACCAAAGGGGCGGTTAAGGGTTATATAAATACAATATTTATTAGTTTGTAAGTTTCGATATAACAATGTGAACATATATGTCATATCTGATAAACGCGGGAGTTGAGAAAATAGAAACATGAATACTTGCAAATATATATTATAACTAGAAAAGCGCTCCCCCACGCTCGCATTTGAAAAATTATTGTACATATACGTAATGATTTCAACCTATATTTTGATGTTAAAGAAATCCCAGCGTAGAGTTTAAGGAAACGGATAACCGTTATATAAACGGGAAAGCTCCATGAAGAAAATTTTATTCTAATATTTCTTATTAGTAATGGTTTACTAAATACTTATATTATTTTAGAAACGATAAAGAGACTAAAGTTATATTTCTTAAAATGATATTCACCAAATATAACTATACAATAACCTGACTCAACCGGACGAAAACTATATTGCTTTACATCTTAAGATGGCACCCCTCGCCGCGCTCGCTCGCATCCCCTCATATACGGGATTTGTCAAAGGAAACGAAACATAATTTATTAAAATATTAATTTTATATTTTATAATGGTTTCGAAACGGTACAACATCGGTTGTTAAATTTATAACCCTTAAGACATTTGTCTGCTTTTATTCAAAGTCTGTTACAATGATTTGTTGTCGAAATATTAGGGTTTAATTATTTATTCACAACATTTTATATAATACTTGCAATATTCATTATTATACTTTTCAAAATCTTCGGGTTGATCGTTTTTATGATATAATTCACGGTAGTATTTATAAGGGTTATTTTTCATTATGTATATATAAATTTATATATTACACACTTTTGAGAATTATTCTTAATTTATTCTATTTAAAAACCAAACCACCAAACCATTTCAAAGATTAAATCTTAAATCTTTTATCACCGTGTCGTGTTGACAAAAACAATTCATCGGGAACCCAAACACATTATCCTAGCTAGTGGGACCTTAGCCGTTAGTTTAGCTGCATCATCTGGTCAGGACAGCTTCTCTTTTTTCGTATTGTGCTTATGAGATGCCTATCTGCCAATTGTCCTTAATCATCAAAGGGATTTAGATGCCTACCTGATAAATCGTTTCTTCAACATCAAGGTGAGTTCATAGCCCCATGTTTTACTGGTTTTACATATATTTTGGGGTGAGAACATGCTTGTTACAAATTCAACTACGTGTTTGATTTAAACTCGTTACGTGCTCATTTTCAACTCGTCTGCATACATGTTTACAAACGTATTTAAATGGTTGATTACCTGTTTGGTTTACATACTCATTTATATATCTCACGAGGAGTTACAATACTTTGTTTAATTATTTGAACGTAAACGCTTTACTTTACTTTTATGTATGCGGCTTAGCTATTAGGTTGCATCGAAATGTAAATCACTTGGAGGGTGAGCAGGCCGATTGTTAAAAGATTGATATATTTGGGTGTTGACTTATTCCCCGTTCGGGTGACTAGCGATCACCAGGGAAACGAACGTTATACCATGTCGGATTACTCGATTCCCGGATTGGCGCCTGCGGGGTCAATAATCACACATACTTATTTATTGCCCGGGTGTCCTTGTGAGGGGGACTAGGGTAACGGGGGAAAACATATTTTTCATTATTTGCCCGGGGTGTCCTTGAGGGGACACCGGTTAACGGGGCGAACTATTCTTTATTATCGCCCGGGTGTTCTTGGAGGGAAACACCTTACTCATGGGTACACTTTTACTGTGCTTGAAATAAAGTGGCACATACATACATGTCTTAGTCACAGTTTTCTATGATTAAAGTAATGGTAATCATGGTTTTATTCACTCTGAATAAAGTGGTATTACATATTTTGGATATTTGTTGATCCATCTTTGACACGTACATTTTGGACTATTTTGGGGTAAAAATGGTCTTGCATATTTTACAGTAATTGATTTCTAAAATCACACATACATTTTGGAAGGACATTTATGATTTAAATGGGCACACAATTTTTTATGATACTGTAGGGTGGACAGTAGTCATTAAACATTTTTATATGACACTGTAAGATACAGTGGGACAGATACACTTATTGAAACTAATCGTTTGTATTTACGAACTATGAACTCTCCAACTTTATGTTGACTTTTTAAGCATGTTTTTCTCAGGGAAATTATATGCTCGGATTTCTTGACTGTCGCATTGGTGTCTATACATTCATGCTTTTCATTGTGCATGCAATTATGGGAAAAATGTATATTAATTCAAGATTTTGATTAAATCAACGAGATTGTTTTACAAACGGACACATTTAGAGGTCGTTACTCTTGTATCTAGCGCTGTGTTATAAGTAAAAACCAATGTTGTATCTCACCGTGAGATATGCATATGAGTGTATAACCAAGTTATAGCGAGTGTTCACGCCCAAAAATTAAACCAAGTATTGTATCTCATTGTGAGATATGTAAATGAGTATGTAAACCAATTTGTAATCAACCATGTAAATGAATTCATAAACAAGCATGTTCTCACACCAAAAATATATGTAAAACATGTAAAACATAGGGCTATAAACTCACCTCGATGATGTGGAACAATTGGCAGAAACGCACATATTAAGCACAGCACAAACGGAAACCAGAACGGCTCGACCAAGGAGTTACGGTTTATCTTAACGGCTAAGTCCTACTAGCCTAGGATAATGTATTTGGGTTTTTCGATGGATAGTCACATCAACGCGACACGTTGATAAAAGATTTAGATTCCAAGTTGTAATAGTTTGGTGGTTGGTTAAATAAAATAAATCGAAAAGTAAACGCAAAGTATGTAGTATATTCTGTATATATTACATTTGAAAAATAACAATTGTATAACTCATACCGTGAATTATATAACAAAGACAAACAATCCAAAGATTAACATGACGTATATAATACTTTGCAAGTATTATATAAGAAGTGTGAGTAAATAATTAAACCAAACAGTTTGACACGTTTTCGGAAATCACCACTTAATTAAATAAAAGTTCATGCATAAATGTAAAAGTAAGTTTTAAGGTTACAAATTATGTTAAACGATGTATGTAAAGCTTTTACAACCGTTATGATGTTATCTCCTAGTCGAGAATTATAAAATAATATTTTATAATTTAGTATATTGTTTCCTTAACGGGTTGTAGCTAAAATAGTTGTCTCATTTGTAAAAGTATAGTTTTCGTTCGTTTGTCGGGTTATTGCATAATAACAAATTAACAATCTTATAACTATATAACTTCGTCTTTTATCGGTTTTTCTAAGATAATAGAAATTATAAGGAAATTTATTAAATATAGTAGTTTATAGATTTTTCGGCATGACCTGTTCGTTTATAAAACGTTTCCCATTTTTACAAAACTCAATGTTTTTCCCTTTTTTGTCAAACTATGTTGCAATATACTCGCGTGATCAATATTTATAATTAGACGAGATCAAATAATATATAACACATTTATTTAACCATTAACCACCATTTAATCTGGTTTTATATTTATAAAATCTTACGATATACTTAATAGTCGATTTATATAACCCAAACGCACCCTTTAGGTTTTTCTGTTAACCCAAACGCACCCTTTCGATGTTCCTATTAACCCCAACGCACCCTTTTGGTGTTTCTGCACAACTAAACGCTCCCTTATACGTTTTTTGCTCACCCAAACACTCCCCTATACGTTTTTTGCTCACCCAAACACTCCCCTATATGTTTTTCTGCTCACCCAAACACTCCCCTATACGTTTTCTGCTCACCCAAACACTCCCCTATACGTTTTTTGCTCACCCAAACACACCCTTATACGTTTTCTGCTCACCCAAACACACCCCTATGCTACTAAACCCAGATCCAAACACACCCCTTGTGGTGTTAAGAGAACCAAACGCACCCTCGGTGCTGTTTTGACTAAACCTAACGTACCCTTGTGCTAATTCTGCCAACCCGAACGCATCCTTGTGCGGTTTAGAACAACCAAACACACCCTTATGCAGTTTCACAGCCAACCAACACACACTTTAGGCTGAAAACCTAGTTCCAAACGCACCCTTTGGGTGCTTAGAACAATCAAACGCACCCTATGTTGGTGTTAAGAATAACCAAACGCACCCCTTGGCTGAATAAAACCACACGCACCCTTTTTGGTGCTTTTATCAAACCTAACGCACCCTTAGGTGGCGGCTGGGAGATG
This sequence comes from Tanacetum coccineum, assembly GCA_026074375.1. Taxonomy (NCBI): domain Eukaryota; kingdom Viridiplantae; phylum Streptophyta; class Magnoliopsida; order Asterales; family Asteraceae; genus Tanacetum; species Tanacetum coccineum. Next base: position 64,550 of record BQNB010011225.1, read on the forward strand.
GTGGTCATGATGATGTCGTTGGTGGCAGCGGTGGTGTGGTGGCGTGGTGATGATGTTGGTGGTGGATTCGGTGGTGTGGTGATGTGGCGGTGGTCGGTGGGGTGTGGTGACAAGGTGATGGCCTCGGCTGAAGATGGAGATGGTAGATCTGGTGGACCTGTGGTGGTGGTGATTGTTGAGGAGGTGTGGTGCTCAGTGGTTCGGAGTGGTGGTGGTGGCGTCATAGCTGTGGTGACGTGAGGGTGGTGATGGTAATGAGGGGATGAAAATGATGACGAGGTGGTGGGATGTGCGATGATGATGATGGCGTGGATATGGTGGCCGGCGGCGAGTGGCCAGAAAAAGTGACGGTGCCAGAAAACTTTAAGGGGCATGTGTGTGTGAGACTAGGTTAATTGAAATGGTAAAAACCCTAATCACATTCTTATATATACTTGAAAGTTTAAAAATTTGTGATAAGTCTAATATAGTTTAGGGATAAAATTGTAAATATTACTAGAGGGAACGGAAGTGTAATTTTCGTTAAATAATGGTTCGGGACTTGTTTAGGCTAGTGAACGGTGGATTCAAGATACGAAAGTTGCGCCATTGCGTTCCAAATGATTTTTCCATGAAATATGAGTATTTACATGACTAGTATTTTATAAAAGTTTTATAAAATTTATTTAAATTGTTTATTATTTATTTGTGTATCACGGTTAAGCTTTGTTCGAAACAAAACAAAAAAATAATAATAAACTTCAACTTGAATATTCGCATTTTTTTAGCAAACGTTTTCTTAATAAAATGATAAATAATTTATTAAATATTTTTATTTAATAACGGTGATAATTAAATATAATTTAATTATTTTTGTGTCGGTACGCATTGTTCTCGTTTCTAAAAATTTTGCGAGGGTATTTTAGTCATTTTCTGCTTGTTTTCGGGTCTCGGGCAAAACTAAAAAGTTGTCCGGAATGTCATTTTACATCAAGTTGCTTTAGAGTCCGAGTCGTGAAAACGTGATTTAGCAGGCCTTTTTGATAAGTCAACTTAGGAATAACATATATCTTTTCGTTTTCAAGTCAAATAAGTTAAAAATAAATTTGCACATGAGAGATATGTAATACTAAATATGATTTATTATTTAAATACATTCCGAAAAACTACCGGTTACACGGTAATCGTTTTTATGTGACAATAAAAGATCAAAAGCTAAAAAGTCAAGTCGGACCTGAAAAGTCAAAGGGTAAAATAGTCATTTACAAATTCCAAAAATTGCCAGTTGTTACAGTACCTACCCCTTAAAGATATCTCGTCTCGAGATTTAATTTGTGTTAACCGATTGTGTGACCAAGAAAAGATTTAACATTTAATAAACCAGTTCTAAACAAGACGCTGATAACTTTATTCGGCAAAATTTGATGTTCCGACACTTCTTAATATACCAAAATTTTTGGCTACGTTGACCAGGATATTCAATCTATTAGAACAAGTATTTTTAGAGAAATATCATTACAAGATTTATGGTGGGTATAAACGTGTTATGATGAAAGCCTCTTCATAGTGAACACATCAAAAGAGAAAGTGTAGTCGCGTGAGTATGTGTGTATAAAGTTATAAATGTCTTAAGGGCAGAGTCCAGTTTCTGCTATCTGTAATGTTCGATGATTAATAACGGACGAGGATAAATGATGTATGTATCCAACTTACTTAGGCCGTACCAGGATGTATCATGACTTAAATTGGTGTACTATTAGTATGTAATGAATAAATCAACCGAATACTATATCGAGAGATGTTTATCTTGTTTAAGGGGGTTTGCATTACCTAGTGAATAAAGTTGTACAAGTTGGGACCGCTCCAGGACCCAACAACGGCAACCATAACAACAATAACCGTAATAGACAGTGATGGGACATGGAGAGTGAGGACATTTTGAGGAACAACATCCCTAGAATAAAGATCAACAAATGAAAGGAGCTCATTGGAGAGCTTATGTGATAGGTGGTGGAATATTGTACCCAGTCTGCTAGTTCGACGTTGAACTAAGTCCATTAGCTCAAGAGTGTAACAAGTCTGCTAGCTCCATAAATAGTTCGTGACTGTAAGGATTTGTAACTGCAAAAGTAATAACATAAGAATTGAGATCAGGTAGTTCAAGTGAGGCCTTGAGATTCTTGCTGAGTGGTAAGACACCATTGTGTTTCTAAATCTTCTTGACGGATTTCGGTAATTATTGGGTTCAAGTTCATACTCGTGTCATATTGGATACCATTAAGCCTACTCATTTATAATTCATTACCTACATAAAGAAGCGTCCCAATTTATGTAAATAATGAATTGATAAACTTATGGTTCGGTGATTTACAATTTATTTATTTAAATGAAGAGGCGTCTCAATCCTTTCAAATAAAGAGATTATAATTTATCATACTTAATAATTCCTGATGCAATACGCGTACTCACATAACCTTCAAGGTGGTAAATGACATATCGATGCAGGTGCCCTAATGAGCATGGAACGAGTGTTTAAAACTCATCTTCGGTGACGGGGAGTAAAACTATCAGGCGAGATCGACATAGAGTTCAAGATAGTTAATGAGTACTCGGTTAGAGTAATTATGATAAAGGTCCTTATGAACGAGTCAACATAGCAATTATCATATAAATCCTTCTATTACAAGTCCCGCCCATACAAGACTTGTAATACTTAGATTCATACATAATCACATGTAAACAAAATTTATGACGACCTCCGTGTAATACGGTATTGTATAAAGTTATGAAGAAAAATAATATTCTTAGAGACCATTGTTTAACTTGCAATGTCTGAGGACGAAGTGAGACCATTGTGCAACTCACAATGTCTTAGGAAATGTTTGAGTATTTATATAACTTACTCTTATATAAATAAACATACGATATACGCAAAAGGAATGCAAGCATATATATATATATTATATATATAGGTCATGTAAGCACTTATGGTTACAAGTAACCTAAGCAAGTAAGCAAGTAGTGTGTATGTCCTTTGAAAATGTTTGCTGTGATGCAATGCTTGTAAAAACGGTTATAGTCTAGGGTAAAATATGCAACCTAGTTCCCTATAACCAGTGCTCCCGCAAAAGGGATGCAGAGCATATATTATATATATGATTAATGTCATGAAAGCATTTCTGTCACAAGTTAATTATGCAAGTAGCAAGTAGTGTTATGCACTTTGAAAATGTCTGATATGAAATCAAAGTTGGTGAAAACGGTTATAGTCTAGGTAACATATGCAACCTAGTTTCTCTAGAACCAGTGCCCTCTGATACCAATCTCTGCAATACCCCCCACCCCCAAAAAATATGTCGCGAAGCGAAATATATCCCCGGTGGCGGTTACTTCATAATAGCAACAACACAATACTACAAGAGATCGGCCTCTAAATAGGCCATTTGAAAAGTAATCTCGTTGATTTTCCTTGAAATTGGATACAACATTTGTTCCATAATTGAATCACAAAAAGAAAAATGAAAAAGCTTGAGAACAACACAACGAGATTTAATTCATTTGTATTAAGTAGTAATCCAAGATAAATATTGTCAAATTTTTAAGAAACTCCATGCACGATCAAATAAATCCAAGCATCTAATCACCACAGAGAAAAACATGCTTAAAAGGGTCAACATAAAGTTGGTGAGTTCATTATGTTTATTTAAGTATAAATGTTGCAACAAAGATTTGCAATGTGTGTATGACCATTTCAATCCTTAAATTGTTTCTTACTTTTTCGCAAATGTATGTATGATTTTTAGAAATCAAATAGTTGTAAAATTTTGCCTTGACCATTCAATCCCCAAATGTCACAAAATCGTATGTAATATTAAACAAGCATGTTCTCAACCCAAAAATATATGTAAAACAAGTAAAACATGGGGCTATAAACTCACATTGATGTTGTAGAACGATTGGCAGAACTGCACATATTAAGCACAACACAAACGGAAAACCGGAACGGCTCGATCAAGAAGTTGCGGTTTATCTTAACGGCTAAGACCCACTAGCCTAGGATAATGTATTTGGGTTTTCCGATGGATGAGTACATCAACGCGACACGTTGATAAAAGATTTAGATTCCAAATTGTAATAGTTTGGTGGTTGGTAAAATAAAATAAATCAAAAAGTAAACGCAAAGTATGTAATATATTCCGTATATATTACATATGAAAAATAACAATTATATAACTCATACCGTGAATTATATAACAAAGACAAACAAGCCAAAGATTAATATGAAGTATATAATATTTTGCAAGTATTATATAAGAAGTGTGAGTAAATAATTAAACCAAACAGTTTGACACGTTTTCGGAAATCACCACTTAATTAAATAAAAGTTCTTGCATAAATGTAAACGTAAGTTTTAAGGTTATAAATTATGTTAAACGATGTCTGTAAAGCTTTTAAAACCGTTATGATGTTATCTCCTGGTCGGGAATTATAAAATAATATTTTATAATTTAGTATATTGTTTCCTTGACGGGTTGTAGCTAAAATAGTTGTCTCATTTGTAAAAGTATAGTTTTCGTTCGTTTGTCGGGTCATTGCATAATAACAAATTAACAATATTAAAACTATATAACTTCGTCTTTTATTGGTTTTTCTAAGATAATAGAAATTGTAATGAAATTTATTAAGTATAGTAGTTTATAGATTTTTCGGCATGACCTGTTCGTTTATAAAACGTTTCTCATTTTTACAAAACTCAATGTTTTTCCCCTTTTTTTTCAAACTATGTTGCAATATACTCGCGTGATCAATATATATAATTAGACGAGATCAAATAATATATAACACATTTATTTAACCATTAACCACCATTTAATCCGGTTTTATATTTATAAAATCTTACGATATATTTAATAGTCGATTTATATAACCCAAATGCACCCTTTAGGTTTTTCTGTTAACCCAAACGCACCCTTTTGATGTTCCTATTAACCCAAACGCACCCTTTTGGTGTTTCTGCACAACCAAACGCTCCCTTATACGTTTTCTGCTCACCCAAAAACTCCCCAATACGTTTTTTGCTCACCCAAATACTCCCCGATACGTTTTTCTGCTCACCCAAACACTCCTCTATACGTTTTCTGCTCACCCAAACACTCCCCTATACGTTTTTTGCTCACCCAAACACACCCTTATATGTTTCCTGCTCACCCAAACACACCCCTATGCTACTAAACCCAGATCCAAACACACCCCTCGTGGTGTTAAGAGAATCGAACGCACCCTCGGTGCTGTTTTAACTAAACCTAACGCACCTTTGTGCTAATTCTGCCAACCCAAACGCATCCTTGTGTGGTTTAGAACAACCAAACGCACCTTTGTACGGTTTCACAGCCAACCAACACACACTTTAGGCTGAAAACCCAGTTCCAAACGCACCCTTTGGGTGCTTAGAACAATCAAACGCACCCTATGTTGGTGTTAAGAACAACCAAACGCACCCCTTGGCTGAATAAAACCACATGCACCCTTTTTGGTGATTTTATTAAACCCAACGAACCCTTAGGTGGCGGCTGGGAGATGGTGGTCGTGATGATGTCGTTGGTGGCAGCGGTGGTGTGGCAGAGTGGTTATGATGTTAGTGGTGGATTTGGTGGTGTGGTGATGCGGCGGTGGTCAGTGGGGTGTGGTGACGAGGTGATGGCCTCAGCAAAAGATGGAGATGGTAGATCCGGTGGACCTGTGGTGGTGGTGATCGTTGAGGAGGTGTGGTGCTTGGTGGTTCGGATTGGTGGTGGTGGCGTCACAGCTGTAGTGACGTGGGGGTGGTGATGGCGACGAGGGGATGAAAATGATAACGAGGTGGTGGGGTATGCGGTGATGATGATGGCGTGGATATGGTGGCCGACCGAGAGTGGCCGGAAGTTGGCCGGAAAAAGTGACGGCGCCGAAAAACTTTAAGGGGCATGTGTGTGTGAGACTAGGTTAATAGAAATGGTAAAAACCCTAATCACATTCTTATATATACTTGAAAGTTTAAAATTTTGTGACAAGTCTAATATAGTTTAGGGATAAAATTGTAAATATTACTAGAGGGACCAGAAGTGTAATTTTTGTTAAATAATAGTTCGGGACTTGTTTAGGCTAGTGAACGGTGGATTCAAGATACGAAAGTTACGCCATTGCGTTCCAAATGATTTTTCCATGAAATATGAGTATTTACATGACTAGTATTTTATAAATGTTTTATAAAATTTATTTAAATTGTTTATTATTTATTTGTGTATCATGGTTAAGCTTTGTTCGAAACAAAACAAAAAAATAATAATAAACTTCAACTTGAATATTCGCCTTTTTTAGCAAACGTTTTCTGAATAAAATGATAAATAATTTATTAAATATTTTTATTTAATAACGGTGATAATTAAATATAATTTAATTATTTTTGTGTCGGTACGCGTTTTTCTCGTTTCTAAAAATTTTGCGAGGGTATTTTAGTCATTTTCTGCTTGTTTTCGGGTCTCGGGCAAAACTAAAAAATTGTCCGGAATGTCGTTTTACATCAAATTGCTTTAGAGTCCGAGTCGTGAAAACGCGATTTAGCAGGCCGTTTTTGATAAGTCAACTTAGGAATAACATATATCTTTTCGTTTTCAAGTCAAAGAAGTTAAAAATAAATTTGCACATGAGAGATATGTAATAATAAATATGATTTATTATTTAAATACGTTCCGAAAAACTACCGGTTACGCGGTAATCGTTTTTATGTGACAATAAAAGATCAAAAGCCAAAAAATCAAGTCAGACCCAAAAAGTCAAAGGGTAAAATAGTCATTTACAAATTCTGAAAATTGCCAGTTGTTACACTTTAACCATAAAGTGACATTTTTCCCAATTAAGGACAAGATGTGCATCTTCGAAACGTTAAAGCATTTTATCGAGATTATTCAGACAATTATTGAAAGAATTTCCAAAGACGGAGAAATCGTCCATGAATACTTCTATGGATTCTTCGATCTTGTCATGAAAGATAGCTAACATGCACCTTTGGAAAGTAGTGGGAGCATTGCATAAACCGAATGGCATTCGCCTATAAGCGTATGTACCAAAAGCACAAGTGAACGTTGTTTTTTCTTGGTCCATAGGGTCGATTGGTATTTGAAAATATCTGGAAAATCCATCGAGGAAACAGTAATATTTATTTCTTGCGAGTCTTTCTAAGATTTGGTCCATGAACGATGAAGGAAAGTGATCTTTTGCGGTTGTTTCATTTAGTTTTCAATAATCGATGCATACGCGCCATCCCGTAACGGTTCTTGTTGGAATAAGTTTACCTTTTTATTAGTGACTACTGTGATACCTGCTTTCTTTGGCACACAGTGAATGGGGCTTACCCAAGGACTGTGTGCGATTGGATAAATAATTCTGGTATCGAGGAGCTTCACGATTTCTTTTTTCACAACTTCTTGCATGTTCGGGTTCGATCTTCTTTCTTTTTGAATAATTGGTTTTTTGTCATCTAAGAGTTGAATTTCGTGTTTGCAAAAAGATGGGCAGATCCCAGGAATGTATGTCGTTTTCCCAAGAATGTTTGTTTTCTTCAGAAAGCTGAGATGATATGATTACTCAAAGAAATGAGGGTTCTTCCAAGAATACATACTCCAGATTATCAGGAAGAGGTTTGAGTTCAAGGTCTATAGGTGGTTCTTCAAGAGATGTCTTGATCTTATAATCAGTATTTAAGACGAATTTTTTGAATGGTGGTTCTTCAGTGTCAGATTCGGATTCAGAATTTATGTCGACAGTCATTGCTATGAATTCATTAAATTCAGTAAAGAGTTTTTCTTCTAACATAGTTCCTTCGATAGAATGGAGGATTTTACTTCCTTCATCGATAAGAGCATCAAAATCTTCTTCTAAGATCTCATCGATAACATCAATACTGAAACATGTATCATCGTTTGAATAAGAATGTTTCATCGCATAATCAATATTAAAAATTATTCGTTCAGTTCCAACTCCAAGGTTGAGTTGTTTTTGTTTAACTCGAATTACTGCAACGGCAGTGTGAAGAAAAGGTCTTCCTAAGATAAGGGGTACTTTACTATCTTCTTCCATTTCAAGAATAATGAAATCAACAGGGAAAGTGAATTTACCAACTTCAACGAGCATGTTTTTAGCTATTCTAATAGGATACTAAAAGGATCGGTCTACTAATCTTACGCTCATTTTAGTGGGTTTAAGTGTCTCAAGAGATAGTTTTACGTATAAGGAATATGGCATGATATTAATGCTAGCACCAAGGTCATCTAAAGCATTGCATGAGAATGTTTGGTTGAAGTTACATGGAATAAGGAAACTTCCAGGGTCTCCAAGTTTAGGTAGAACTTTGTTTTAGATCATAGCGGAACTTTCATCGCTTAGGAAAGCTGCTGAGATTTGTTCAATCTTATGTTTATTACTTATTAGTTCTTTGAGAAATTTTCCATAGTTAGGCATTCTGGCTAAATCACTGATAAGAGGTACGTTGATTCGAACAGTTCGAATTATGTCGAGGAATTTTCCGTATTGAGCTTCCATTTTTCTTTTCTGAGGCATTAAGGATATGTGATTTTTGGTTTGTAAGGTTTAGGTATCGGGTTTTCTTTGACTGGTTTTGGATCTTTAGTTTTCGGTTTTGGTTGCGGTGTTGGTTCGTCGTCTTCATCATCACTATCGAAGTTGATAGTAGCTTCGGTATCATTTTCTTGGTTGTTTGGGTTTTTTGGTGGGTCATAAGTTTTACCACTTCGTGTAAATACAACGTTTATGTGTTTGTTTCGAGCTTGCGGTGGTTGGTATGGTTTAGATGAATTTCCTCTGGGGTTTGGTTGAGTATTGCTAGGAAGAGATCCAGAAGGTCGAGCAGATTGTTTGTCAGCAAATCTATCGAATTTGGCTTCTAAGTTTTGGATTGAGGCTTGATTGTTTTTTATTATCCCTTCGATCTGGGTTTTGAGTTCCATAAACATTTCTTTGACAAAATTGTTCATTGATTGTTGAGCTTTTATAAAATCGTTCAGTTGTCTTTGAACGTCATAGGGTTTATCATCAGAGTTTGATCGATAGTTTTCTCGATTGTAATCATTTCGTCCGCTAGAACGCCAATTATCGCGATTCAAGTCACAGTCACGATAATCATTGTAAAAACGTGTCTTACGGAAAGTTTGCATGAATTTTGCTTCTTCTTCACGAGACATCGGTGTGTCATCATCATTATGATCGATGGTTGATTGTTTTGGATGAGATTGGAGTTCTTTGTACTGAGCATCCATTTTCATAGTCATTGCATCCATTCGGGCCATAATTTTTTTAGTGTTAGAATTACTGCTACCTTCATCGGCGAAAGCAATGGTTCTTTTTAGTGATGGTTTAGATTTTTAGCTTTTAGCCCAATCGAGCTTGAGTAAGACTTTGTCTTCTAGTAGTTAATAAGCTTGATTTGGAGTTTTATAAAGGAAAATACCACCGGCTGCGACATTAAGAGCTTCTTGGGTAATTTCGTTCAGTTTGTGATAAAAGATTTTTATGATGTTACCTTTGGGTAGGTTGTGACCAGGGCAGTTTCTAAGCATTTCCTTCATACGAAGCCAAGCATTAGTCAGAGTTTCGTTATCATGTTTGGAAAAGGCTCGAATTTCTTTGAGGAGTCGATCAAAAAGAGATGAGGAAAGAATTGACTAATGAAAGCGGTTCAAAGTTCATCCCATGTTTTGATAGTTCCTTTATTGAGTTCATCCAACCAAGTTTTAGCTTCATTTGTGAGTGATAGGGGAAACATCATTAGGCGGACGACTTCATTTTCAATGTCTTTGTATTTAAACATATCACATATTCCGAGAAATTCGTAGATGTGTTTGTGAGAATCGGTTTTGATTCTTCCATCAAATTGGTTTCCTTTGACAAGAATCAAGTGGTTATCCTTAATGGAAAATTCATTCGCGGTTTTAGGAATAGTTATTGCGGAACCAGGAGTCGGAGCTACAATACGGTCAACAACCTACATTGGTTCGTCATCCATTGGATCGTAGTTTCTAAGAATATTGAGAAAGTGACGAAAATGGTTGATGTTAAGAAAAGTTGGATAGACTATTCTTTCAGATCATTCGTTTCTTCTTTTGAATAGAACTCTACTGTCTCGTTGATGAAGTCTTTGATTCAAGGTTGGTTCTGATTCAGGTAATGGTTCGACAAGTTCAAAATTGGAAGCACGTATATACATCTAAGGAAAAATTTGGTTTGGTTCAGTTTGCCTGAAAATTGTACGGCGATTTCTTTTAGAAAAGAGGGTTGTTAAAAATTATTTTAAAAAGTTTGATTACAAAACAGCTTTGAAATCGCCGGAAGCGGCGCCAAAAACATTGATGTGTTTCAAAAGCATTAAATTTATAATTACTGAAAATACCAATTTTATTATATGGAAACACACTGGTAAAAGTATAACCCTCGTTTGTAGTATAATCTTTTTAAGTAAGACCAAGTTGTTCACGGGGGTTTGCATAGTGTTCGAATAATTGGATTAAAATAGACTTTAACAGAGAAATAAACAAACTTGAATTCAATAATGAGAAAGATGACTACTCGGATAATTTCATATAGCTTATAAGTAATGGTGATTATTACGATCTCAACTTATGACTTTAACTTATAAAAAGGATTTCTCGTCTGAAAACGTTTTCACAAATTGACTTGTGTAACTTAAGACTTATATTTAGTTAACTCGATCGAATGTGTCACTCAAATAATCCAGTCACTATTATATCAAATCTATTTTGTTTATCAAATAACGTAAGCAGATTTCTCCAACTAAACTATAAAGATCGTAGACAACTCTTTAAAACTATATAGCTCACAACTGGTCTTTCGACCTATACCGGTATGAGTATATAATCAAAGTTGATAAGATAAGACACAATAACTTTTCAATATAAGCTCAAGATTAACAAGATTGTAATTATACCAAAATGCTTATTCATTATATTATTTTCACCGAGTAGTCATGAGAGATTTAGCCTCTCATGGCTATGAAGTTCATAACAAAAGTAAATAGAATAACAAAAAACATACTATGCCCAGGGCAAGAATATGGATCAAACTCACCCGTAACAAGTATAGAATCTTAATTCAACCTTTATTTTACTAAAACTTATTATGATGTTCTTATTGGTTCTTCATAGTTTGATCTTCAATCTTTAAGGGTTATGGTGTTATGGATGATCTTGGATGGTTATGGAATGTATAGGATGAATGAAGGGACTGGTAGAGACAATGATTTGGTGTTGTGATGCTTGAAATGAGGGAAATTTGTCCTCTATTTATAGGCTAAAATCAGGCAGAAGTGCGGCACACAAAAAAGATTATGCGGCGCACTTAGTGTGTTAATGCACTCAGTATTTATTGGGACTTAGCCGTTTTTGGAAGTTTGAACGAAAGTGCGCCGCAGACAAAGTATTGTGCGCCGTACTTAGGGAGTTAATGCAGTCGTTATCTAATTGTCTTTATTTCTTTGACTCGTTATGAAGTGTGGCGTACTTTGGTCAAGTGCGGTGTACTTTGGGTCTTTTCAACATATGTCCTTTCTTTCTTCTATCTTGCTTTCCAATAGCTATAAACACTTGGTCTTTTTTTCCTTTTTAGCTCGAGATGTCTTCAAGTGAACCTGTACTAATTTATGCTAAAGAGTACCAAAAGCTCACGAGAAATGATTAAATATATATAAATAACGCTGTCGAAAACATGTATAATTAAGGCGTTATCAGGTTGCGAAGGCGGTTTTCCCAAGATAGATGGTTTTTCAAAATTAGTATCCACACCCTTACCTTTCATCTTCTCAATGAGTTTCTTTAACTCACTTATGCAATGTTCTTGTCTTGCAGTTGAGCTTTCAAATCTTGTATCTTGACATATTGTTAATTTTCTTTTAGAAATACACTTGATCTGTTTTGTTTACAAACTATATCATGCGAAGGCTATTTTCCCAAGTACACTTGATCATTGTACTTTTGTTTACCAACATTTTCAGTTTGTTTGGAAAGCTTTTCTGCAAGACATTCATATTCTTTGACTTTATGTTGATACATATATTGCAATTCATTGTAAACATCGATATCAGATAAAGAATACAAATAAGAAAACATAACATCTTTTGAAACACACTCTTGGAGAAGTATATCATATATGTTTGAAAAAGCAGCTTTGTCAGATTCGAGTTCGTCAATCTCTTTTTCAAGAGATTGGACGTACTGTAAATCTGAAACATCTCTTGTTTAATTCATGAACAAATTTGAAACTATCATTTTGTGTCTTTATTGCAAGAGGCATCAAATACGTTTTTACAAGGACGATCATATCATAAGCAGTTGGGTTATGAAATTTATGTTATTAGTCATTACATTATAAGCTTGTCTACTCTTGCTGATTGATTTTGAAACAGGTAGAAAATCAATATTTTTAACAATGTTATGTTTTGTTTTTACAAAATATATGGAAACCAATAAGATCTCCTTAGATCGTTGTAGCTCAGGTTGTTTAGACCTTTATCTAGGATAATATCAATGTTCATAAGTTATAAAAACAAAGCGGAATAAGAACAAAGATATGAACAAGGTTTTACCAAACATTCTCCACAGCCCCAATATTATTTGATCAAGATAATACGGTTACATCAATGAACTGTAACAGGGATCAAGGAAAACCTTGATTACCTTGAGGCTACATACACCAACTAGACGTCTACATTGATCCTTTGTGTACATACACACACTTTTTTGGATCCCCAAAACAATATGCCTAGACCTCCTTTTATAGCATAAGAAGTCAAGGCTTTACATGGAAACTATTAAAAGCTATTAATGACGAAATATTTATTTTGACCAAATTAAATATTCATCTTTGACCAAATCTTCATTTTGACCAAATTAAATATTCATCTTTATCTCTTCATCATTATCTCTTTTTGACCAATTCTTTATTTTCTTCTACATCTTGTAGAATCCCACAATGACGACTTTGGTCCTTTTGTTTTCATCTTGTTTCATTCGTGTTTTGTCTTATCAACTCAAATATAATTCTTAACAATCTTCCCCTAATTGATAATGACAAAACCAAATAAGCACGAACTTCCCCTGAAGTTAATATACAAATGAAACTTCCCCTGAAGCTACCAAGGATCTATAACTTGCAAATCATCAAATCTTCTTCCCCTTTTTTCATCATCAAATTGGGGACTAAAGTATGCAAGTTTAATCTTCACAACTATAAACCAATATCACACTCACTAGCAGTAATAACAAAGGCTAGCAGTAGTAAAAATCTTCATCTTGATGTAGCATATAAATGGTTAATCATTTTAACATTAAGCTTCCCCTGAAACCCATATGTTAACCATTTGTTAAATCTTCAATTCTGCAGGCTCTATGTAATGATTACTGATGAAGAAAAATTATGTATAACGAACTTGATGTAGAAGTAGAATATCCCAAACTTGTATCTTATGTCTTGCACTATAATATGATAAGAACTCATAATCTTCTTCTTCGTTTTATGAGTAGACCTCGATCTCTTGATAAATCCTCATCTTCTATAAGACACTAAGCACAACAACGTAACTCCTTTAAGTGATTGTAAATACCTGTAAGTACTACAACGTATCTCCTTACATCAGGTAAAAACTAGATTAATCAAGTATTTATCAATAAAACCATGAAAGCACAAACAAGTTATCTCCAAGACCAAAAGATATGATAAGAACACGCATTCAAGAATTCCACTTCATCTTCAAATAAGCAATAAACAATCATCTTCGTAATCAATAAATCACCAAAACAAGCCTTTTATTTAATTAAGAACCAAAAACTAATTATACCAAGAAACCCTTGAATAATAACAATACTTGAAGATCGTATTGCATACCAAAAAGGTAGAGAGGACGATCATAAAGATTGTTATAGAAATTTAACTCCAAAACCCCATAAAACTTTTACCACAAATCAGTTTCTTGAAATTTAGGGTTTTAGGGTTTCTTCAAAAACCTTGTAATCCTAGATCGAGAGCCACCAGGCTCTGATACAATTGTCTGTGAAGAACAATAGATCTCCTTAGATCTAGATCTTTGTAGCTTGGGTTGTTTAGACCTTTATCTAGGATAATATCAATGTTCATAAGCTATAAAAACAAAGCGGAATAAGAACAAAGATATGAACAAGGTTTTACCAAACATTCACCACAGCCCTAATATTATTTGATCAAGATAATACGGTTACATCAATGAACTGTAACAGGGATCAAGGAAAACCTTGATTACCTTGAGGCTACATACACCAACTAGACGTCTACATTGATCCTTTGTGTACATACACACACTTTTTTGGATCCCCAAAACAATATGCCTAGACCTCCTTTTATAGCATAAGGAGTCAAGGCTTTACATGGAAACTATTAAAAGATATTAATGATGAAATATTTATTTTGACCAAATTAAATATTCATTTTTGACCAAATCTTCATTTTGACCAAATTAAATATTCATCTTTATCTCTTCATCATTATCTCTTTTTGACCAATTCTTTATTTTCTTCTATATCTTGTAGAATCCTACAATGACGACTTTGGTCCTTTTGTTTCCATCTTGTTTCATTTGTGTTTTGTCTTATCAACTCAAATATAATTCCTAACAAAATATTTTCTCCATATTGTCTTTCGAATTTCATTTGCATGTGCCAACTGATCAAGATATTCTTGTGATGGTGGTTTAATTTTTTTTCATAAAGACTGTTTTGCTACGTGTAATCATATGGTTTCACTAAGTCTTTATTCAATTTTTATATACACTCTTATTCAAGAGTCAAAGTCTCTTCCCTATTAGGTGCAAACATGTTTGCACGATCTGATTTGTCATATGGGATCTCATATAAACATTGCTTTTCAAATTGAGCTTTCTTGAGGTACATAGGATTTGCAAAATTTGGTCTTCTATTATATGTTGATCCTTTAGGAGCTAACATATAAATGGTTTGTGTAACACCCTCATTTCAGCGTCATGTCAGCGGAAGGGTCAAATGGTGCTACGTCATAGCACAATAACTCAAATCATAGAAAACGACTCAAAAAGAGACGTTTTAAGAAAATTTCATTCATTCGAATAATAAAAGTTTACATCGCGGTCCCCAAATAAGTTTTACAACATCATACAATGTTTTACAAAACGTTTTTGAATGAATAATTATTTAGCGGGCCTTCATATCTCCATCAATCCGAATTACCTTCAAGGACCTGAGATAAAAATGCTAAAAGTCAACAATAATGTTGAGTGAATCCATAGAGTTTATATATATAAACAATAAAAAATTTTCCGAACACAAGTATCATTTTTCAAAATTATCTGGATATAACGACGTGGATCCGACAACGTTATAGGGGGGATTATTATAAGCCTCATGACAACGAACCTTACCATATATTCAATATAATGCCCACTATACACCCTGGCTATGAGTGTATCTTATTCTCTATACAATGCATCCGTGGTGTTATGTTCCCAACACAAGACGATATCTAGTCGTCACGGATCAGAGGTGGTAATCTCCAAATAGTACTATTTTATGTATAAGCGTATGCCTTATTCCTGGCAATTAACAATTCATGATATTTTCGCGAGACTTTTTATTTAGCGAGTTAAAGCTAACTTATAATAATCAAGGCTACTAGCATACATTCGGGTCCCTTGTGTTCTATTTTAAAACAAGCATGGTATCTCCCTCGTGGGTTTATAAAACAATTTAAATAAAATGCGAGGCTATGAACTCACCATAAGAACAAGTAAATCAGAAAGATTATGAGTCTTGAGCGAGCGGGAAGTACTCCTAAGCACCTCCTAAAAGACGTGACGCGACTTAGTACGTAGGAAGTAACAATACGTAGAAAATTAAACATGTGATCATGAGATGTGTTTCCGAGATAAGTATGGCATTTCACTAGAACTTACCCAAGTCCTTTTTAATCCCAAAATGACATGTGACCTGGTATTATAGTCAAATGAACATCTACCAAGTTTCGGCTTCTAACTTTTATTTTATCCCGGTGTACTATACGTTTTATAATTTTTAGACTAGACATAAAAACTAGGTTCCTGAATTTAACTTGACTTCATGGACTCATATCTCCTAGTTCACAAATGTTCTATAGATGAGGCTTTCACCCCTGGAAAGATATTTGAGTCTAGTTTCCAGAAATGCAAGTCTCACAATTTACAAAGTTTCGTAACTATGTGAAAAGACCATTTTACCCCTGGTTGTCCAAAACAGAAAGTTCATAAAAATTTTACCCTTTACTAAAATAGCCATAAATCCCAAACCATGATAGCAATGAAGGTGAGGTCAAAGGCTATGGTTTCCTTGTGATGTCTACTACTGACCCAACCTTTAAGATCTATTATTTTATGGCAAACGTTTGGAGTTTAACTCGTATTCTAAACACATGTCCAGATTTGACCTATTTTCTTGTTTTGGCCATAACTCACTCATCCGGAGGAGTTGGTTGAGCATCCAACTATCTCATATAGCTGAGACATATATCTAACTACCTATGAAATTTAATCACAGACCCCAAGCTAATTTTTTAGAGCTATGATACGTTTTATCTACTGTTTTCAAAACAGTCCCATTATTTCAACACAAAACCTTTTTAAACATCATTTTAATTCATCTAAGACCTAACCCACTGCCATAACTAAATGAAAACACACTCAAGAACATAATCACATATATATTCAGAATCTAAACATCCATTTTCATGGATTAAATTAAAGAAAACAAGAGATAAAAAGATAAGACTAATAAAAGAAAGATTAGGCTTACAAAAGAGAGATTTAGGCTAGTGAATCAAACAAGAACACCCTTTCTTGTGTGGGCTGAATTCGAACCAAGGTAACACAAGGTTAGCTAGCTTCTAATCTTCTTCTAATGATGATAACACTCTTCTAATCAAAACCCCACTCAACCCTCAAGAAAACCTAAGAAAACAAGCCCTAAACTCCTTCAAATCTTCAAGAAAAACCACCAAACTTTGCAAGAGGCTTAAGGATGGTTATAAGAGGATAAAAAGGAGATGAACAAAGTTGTATGATGATGGTGGTGATGGTATTGATTTTGGCAGCCACAAAGGGGAAAAGAGGAGGAGAAACTTTTGAAATGAATGGATTATTTTCTCAAGGATGCATGTATGGAAAAATGAAGTGAAATGATGATGTCTTATAGAAAAATGGAAGAGTGTTGTGTGTGGGAAAGGGTAACCGGCCTAGGGCCTTTGATGTGTGAAATTTTTTTTTATTTTATTTTTAGTTATAAGTATTTAATAAAAGTATAGTGTAAGTTAAATTAATAAAATGTAAGGTTTAAGGTAAAACGCGAGT
>BQNB010011226.1:0-27500 GCA_026074375.1 Tanacetum coccineum
TTTTGAGTATTCGTATTTAATATATTAAGGCTGAAAGTTAGATAAACTGTTTGTCTTTGATTGTTTTACTGTTTCATTGTTCTTCTTAGTATTACAAACTAGATACCGTATAGTTTGTGATATTCTAAATCTTAACTTCTACCATAGTTGTCTTGGATCTATTCAATACAACTAAACCTTACATCAAGCTAAGGAGTTGAAGATCTGTTCATTGGGATTAACAAAATAGTTTACCAAACTTTCAGTCTCAATATAAATTGAACACTCTTAATAGTGTTAGGGTTTACAAAACCTTGAAGCTACAAATAACACTTTTCTAGATATATAAATTGTATACATTATGTCCTAGGACCTCCTTTTATACACCAAGGAGTCCTACAAGGCTTACAATACTTTCCTAAGTTATCATGATCTTTTCTATAAACAAACGTAATCTCTTAAACAAATAAGTTATACATATCTTCTTTAAAAATAACCAATACTTATCTTCATAAGTATTCTTGTTCTCCAATTAATCTTTATCCCTTCTCTGTCAGAATAATCCTTCCAGCAGTAGTAATCACTCAGCAGTTGTAACTGAGCACAAGCAACATTAACTATTTAGAAGTTTACTTTAGGAGTACTAACATACACTAGCACTACTAACTTTTGTACTAGCAGTAGTAACTACTTAGTATATTTTCAGTCTTCATCTCTGAGCAGTCTTAACTTCTACTAGCAGCAGTGTCTTTATACTAACAATACTAATTATACTAACAGTAGTAACTAGCAGTAGTAACTACTTAGTATATTTTCAGTCTTCATCTCTGAGCAGTCTTAACTTCTACTAGCAGCAGTGTCTTTATACTAACAATACTAATTATACTAACAGTAGTAACTAGCAGTAGTAACTTTTACACTACTACTACTAACTACTTAGCATAATTTTCATTAGTATTACCAGCAGCACTAAGTTATGCTTGACAACACTAATATATACTTGAGTAGCAGTAACTCTAAGAATATCTTTAAGTCTTTAAATCCTAACACTTTTGTATCGTTCGAATTATTAATTCCACTAACTATGAGCCAATCCTCTAATATCACTTTATATTTCAAGATGAACAAGGCAGTCTTCTTATTTTTAATCCATTATAACCTGGCTTGTAAATAAAATAAAACTAAAAAGAATAATAAAATGATCTCTATACAATTAATCTACTTATACGTATACATAATGAAGTGCATGCACGTTTTTGACGAGTTTGTACTAGCGGTTTGTGGTATATCCATCAGGTACCTTGGTATGTGTGTAATTACACATACCTTTTACCTAATAAAATGACCCTAAACGACCAAAAACGCACATAAAATGCCATAAATATGCTTGTTTTTGTGTTTGTACTGTGCAGGTATCGGATATTCACTAAAGGATAAAATTGAAGCCAAACCGGACAAAACCGAGAGCGGAATTGAAAAGAGCGTGAAAAACTGAGGTCAAAGGTGCAAAAGGATTAAAAACGGAGCTAAAACGGATATTTCCGGATCGACTCGACAACGTTTGTGCATCTAATGAAGTCAAGACAAAGTCAAAGTCAAAAGTCAACTAAAAAGTCAACCCTGACGAAGCCAAAAACAAAGAAATACTTAATGGGCCTACCCGCACCCATTTAATGGGTCGGGTCGACCCATTAAGCTATTTTATAAAAATGCAAAACAACCTAACAATCTCAGGGACCTTTTTTTGCCAACTTCTCTAAACTTTCAACTACATAAGGACTGAGTTTGCAATCTAACATATAACCATTGAGGGCTTCTTTTGCCAACCCCCAAAACTTTTATTCCTTACATGGACTGCCATTGCAATAACCACATACAAGATAAGGGACTAGTTTTGCCATTTTACCAAAGTTTCACCCTGCAACAAAAACAAAATAGAGTACCCTGTCCATTTTTCCCGCCAAGCCATTTTTTGGCACTATTCATTGTCACTCTCAAACAAAACCCCTGTAACAAAAAGCCAAAACCCCCACAAACAGCCAATGCCATTGTGGCAATCCTAAACTCACCCATTGGACCAATAAAAATGACAAAGAATTAAATGGGCATGATCAAAGAACTTAGGCAGCAAGATTATTGAAAGGCTAGGATGATATTTTGAGGCCTCTCATAAAAGAAAAACAACAAGTACAAAGCAAAGACACCTACTGAGCTATAAAAAGGAAGAAGAAGACAGATTTGAAAAGAAAACTAGGAGTAGTTTAGTTTAGCTTTCTAGCCATTTCTTCATCAAAAGCAACTTGAACTGCTATCTTAAAGGTCTTTCATGCTCAACCATTATTGCCTTGCCTTTGTCTTTAGCCTGTGGAAGTTTTGATGCTTGTAAAGGTGATGATGTTGTTTTGAATTCACTTGCCTCTTGAACTACAACCCCCTCTACCTTAGGGTCTTGTAGTTGTAGTTGTTGTAGAAGAAAGAGATAAACAGCTTTGGGTTTAGCTGCTTTGATTTCTATTAGAGTTTGAGCAAGAGTCAACTCATCAATAGTTGTTGGAACATTGGCAGTAGTAGCTTCAACATTAGCAATAGTAACTACTTCACCAGTAGTAGTAACTGGATCAGCAGCACTAACTTCCTTTTCAGCAACTTCTTTTTCCTGTTCTTCCAACACACCAGTATCAAACATCAGGTTGTCATCATTCATCTCTTGAGTCTCATCCACCAAAGTTACTTTTGCATCAGCATCAAGATCCTCAATTTTCCTCCCCTGTTTGGATGCATCCTCCTGATCACCCAAACTGGCATCAATAGAGGATTCTACCCTGCTAGTTGAACCAATCTTCCTTAATCTCTTAAGCCCTAGAGTTCTTAACTTCCTTCTCTTTTCCAATTTCTTGACTCTTTTCTTTAAGCTAGCAATCTCCTTTGCTTGAGTAGTCTTGGCTTTCTTTAAATCAAGGACTTTTCTCTTGTAGGCTGGTACATAAATTCATCAATCCAGAAAGTTGCATACTATCCTCACCACTTTAAGGTGGATCATAGGAAGGGGTAGATACATGAGCCTCATCAGTAACAGGCTCTGTAGGACCACTGTCTTCTTTGTTTCCTCATTGACTTCTTCTTTTGAGGTTTAGATGATGATGGTTGAGAAATAATGGGTGTGGAATAGGAATCAGAAGGAGTAGCCGAAGCTTCACCCATATCTTCTAAGGCTTGAATCATCATTGTTGGGAATAAAGGTGCGACTCTTCCAGAAAAACCCTTCTATGATCCTCATATTAGCAAACACCTTCTTGGTGTAGAAGGTGTAACATAAACCTCTTATGTTCTGGTCATCCTTAACTTGTTTGTCCAGGAAGACTTGCACAAACCTTGGGTACATGAGAAATTTAACCCCACCCTCCAAGTGCTTCACCATATTGTCCAAAAATGTAACTTGGAAAGTAAATTTTTGGTTTTGTGGTAAAGACATCTGTAGCAGATGCCATAGTGCTACTAAATTCATTCTAGGCTGTAGTCTTAGTCACTAAGGCATTGCAGTATGGTATGGATAAGTAATTTCTATTGGGATTGAAAAATAAGCTTTAGAGAAAGTTAGCTTTTGATTAAGATTTTCATACCCATTATTTCCAGTTCGCAAAATTGTAAGTAAGTGGGTAGACAATCTATTCCTTCAGCATCATCCAACTTAAGATCACTCCTTATACTAGTCTCAATGATGATTACCTTCTTCTTGTCTACTAGGGCTTGTATTTGTCGTTCCCTATTAACGATCTTAGCCTTGGCAGATCACAGAACTGTTTCATACAGGCATATCTAATGGGTTGGATTAACCGTTAACACATATTGGACATAACTTGCATTTAGGAAATCAATAATCTCCTCAAACCCATTACTTTCTTCGGGTTTCTCCAAAAATGCAACCAAATTATGAGTTTCAGCAAACTTTGAGGTCGACATTGTGATGAGTTTTGATGATTAAAGATGAAATTGAGTTAGGTTTATGATTAGAGAGTATATCAAGGTGTAAAATCAATTGAATGAGTGATTTAATCGAAGTATTTATGAAATCACCCTCAACAGCATTAACTGAACTGGATGCAGCATTAGTTAACCTAACAGTATTACTAACCTAGCAGTAGGAAGTTGTGCCAGAGCATCATTAACTTATGCCAAAACACATTAAGTGACTGCCTAGCAGCATAAATATTACGGCAAACAGTAAATTAAAGCCTAACAGCATAACTTAAGGCCTTAGCAGCATTAAGTTTAAGCTGAGCAGCATTAACTTTAAGACACCAGTATTAACCCCAATTTCTTTCCAAAAAGCATTTACATCATCAATTTTGATTCTCACAAGCTCTCTTTCTATTTTTAATCTTACTATATCTCTTATTTCTTTTCCTTACCAATTCACTCTATCTGTTTTTATATCATACAACTATTTTTCTATTTTTTAGCTCATTATATCTCTCGTTTCTTTTCCTCACCAATTCACTCTATCTGTTTTTATATCAAGAATCCTTTTAGACAATTTTGTACAAAGTTCCATCAATTCCTTGAGTTTCATGCTGTCCTCTCTACTTCCAAGTATGTTAAATTTTAAGAGAGGTGGATCATTGGACTGTTTAGATACAGCCTCAAACCTAATTTAAACTTTTGCACCCCCTAATATGGTATCTTGGCACCTGGGACCACTACCTGAATCAGTTCCTTGAGGAAAAGACTCATTAAGTGTTGCCATAGATTGGGTCCTATTTATGTTACCACTGTCCTGCTCTGCTTCTAAGCTAGAAGCAGTAGTGGCAGCCCTTTCCATTCTGTCTTCCCACTCCTTATAGACAGTCTCATCTGCATCAAGGTGAATAGGTCCACTAGACTAAGATATCTCAGTGGTCCTTTTGGCTTTCCTAGGTTTTTGAGTCTTTTTGGGTTAAGATTGTGATGGAACAGTGATTGGTTCAAGATTATGACAATGATACATTTGTGTATGTGTTAGGGTTCAGTGGGATTTCCTGACCCTTCACCCACTTTGCTTAATGATACATTCTTTTTCATCCAATCTTAATTATCCTCCCCTCAAACAATACTTCAGAGATTAAGTAATCCAATGCTAGCAATCAGAAGGTTAAACCTGCTAACATCAAATGCCTTTGTGAGAAGATATGCAACATTGTGATCTGTATGTATCATTTTTTTTTTTTTTTTTTTTTTAAAAAATTTATTTTAAAAATTTTTTTTTTTTTTTTTTTTTTTTTTTTTTTTTTTTTTTTTTTTTCTTTAAAAAATTAAGCACTTAAAATGAGCCTCTTCTCATAAAATCTCTGATGAAATGGTGGCCCCTTTATTATAATTTTTTTCAATGTGCTTGGTTTAGACTGAAACATTAGATGTCTTCACAATACAAATGATGCTTACATATTAATGTAAATCTAGGTGTTCATGAAAATAAACCCATAAATCAAGCAACAGATTTTGGGATTCCACAACACATTCCACAACATTAGCAGCAGCAACATATTAATGCACAGTTGTTTTGAGTTGGTAATAATAGTTTCTTTTTTCATTGCCATGAAATTAAAAAAAACAAACAACCTTTGCCAAGAAATTTGACAACCTCCTATGTTTGATTTCCTATCAAGGCTAAGCTCCAGCAAAATCACTATCAAAAAAACTTCCAAGTTAAAAAAAAAAAAAATGGTAATCTCTAGGATAACCAAATCCCAAATTAGGTTGAACCTTTTCAAGTATCTAAGATCCTCTTCATAGCATGAAATTGTGAGACTTTAAGAGTAACTGGAACCTGCACCAGCACAAACACAAACATTATATTGGGCCTAGAAGCTGTCATGGTATAGGGGGCCCGCCTTTTGTCCTCCTCTTCAATAGTACCATATAAAAAGGCACTCTTCACATCCATCTGGTACACAATAAACCCCATAAATGATGCATAGGCCAAAAATAACCTGATTGCTTCTATCCTAGCAACAGGAGCAAAAACCTCATCATAATCAATGCCTTCTTCTTGGGTGTAACCTTGTGCAACCAGTCTTGCCTTGTTTCTAACTACTATCCCTCTCTCATCTTTCTTGTTTCTATAGACCCATTTTGTTCCAATGGCATGCTTGCCTTTGGGTAAATCAACCAATCTCCAAACCTTCTGCAATCTAAACTGTAGCAACTCATCTTGCATTGCCTCTATCCAGCTTGGATCTGTCAAGGCTTGTGTCACCTTCTTGGGTTCTATTTGTGAGAGAAAATAGGCAAATAAGCAGTTTGATAATCCTTGTGATTTGTTCTCCTCTGCTTTTTGATGTAACTGACCATAGCATGTTCTTCAGAAATCTTGGTCATCCTTCTTGTTTGAGTAGCTGAATTTATGTCTCCAATGATCTGGTCTTTAGGATGATCCTTGTGTATTCTGGTTGTGGGAATAGGACTGACATTCATGATTTTTGTTTCCAAGTTGTTGAGGTCAGCCTCTGCACCCACATCTTCATCATCATATGCACCACTAAAGATACCAGTATCCTCCAAATCAGGCATAAGAAGATCAGTTGGAAGATCATCATCATTAGTAAAACTTTGCCCAGCAGCACTAACAGATGGACTAACAGTACTATCTCTGTTAGTGCTGTTAGCATAACCTTCCTTCTGTTGAACAAGCAAATTATCCAATTCAGCTCTAAAATCTTGCACATTCTGGTCATCTTCTTTATTTGAAGCTCATCCTTCCTACTCTTGACCATTTCTTTCACCCTCATTTGCTGGATCTTCATTAGTCTTTTTACCAGCATCATCAGCCAACTGCATCCTTTGAGCTCACGTGGACTATTATAAAGTAATGGTAGCAGAAAATATTTTTGATTACCATATCCATGTTACCTGCATTCTTAATATTTGATTCCATGCCAGTAAACTGCTCATAATTCATAAGTTTTTGTTAGTAAATCAATATCAACAGAGCCAATTTTGGTCCACTCCCATGCAACATTGGGTTTGTTTTCAAGAAATTTCATGTGCAGGTTCTCCTATACTTTCCTAGTTCTAGTGTTAAATACCCTAAAAGCCTTGTTATTTATAGAGTATCCAATAAAGAACCCTTCATCAGCCTTCTTATCAAATTTTCCTAGAGGATCTAAGGTATTAAGAATAGTCACAGGACACCCAAAATGTCTCATTAAACTTATACTAGGTGGTCTACCATGTAATAGTTCATAAGGTGTCTTGTTGTGAGGCTTGGTTACTAAAACCTTATTCTGAACATAACAAGCAGTACTAACTGCTCTAGCCCAAAATGTAGTAGGTAATAATGAATATGCTAGCATAGTCCTATCTGCCTCTATTAGTGTCATGTTCTTTCTTTCAGCAACTCCATTTTGTTGTGGAGTTCTGGCTATACTAAACTCCCTCTTAATCCCTTTCATCCCACATAATAAATTCGTGTCATTATTTTTAAACTCAGTTCCATTGTCACATCTGATGATTTTAACCTTATGATTTGATTTTGGTTTTCTATGCCAATAATAAAAGATTTTAAGGTTTCACCTAGTCCTCATCCTTAGTGGCCAAATAGAAAACCAACTAAACCTACTATAATCATTAGTGACAATAAGGCAATATGTTCGTGTGATTGAAATCCTTCACAGATGTTGGCCGAAATAAGTCCATATGCAACATTTGTAAGGGTTGGCTGATTGAGCTCACAAGCTTGGTCTTACCAGATGCTTTGTGTTATTTTCCCTTCTGACAAGCAACACAAGTATGGTCATTTTCAAAGAGCTTTGAAGGCAAACCTCTAACAAGGTTTCCCCTCACAAGTTTGTTCATTGTTTTAAAGTTTATATGACCAAGCCTCCTATGCCATAAATTAGACTCCATCTATTGTAGCCTTACTGAAAATAAACCAGACAAGCCTCCTGAAGGAACACATTTCTTTTAGATCAAACATACATGTTGTTCTGTCTGGGAACTTTAAAGCAAGACTTGACTTTCATCAAGTAGAATTAAAATTTAGGAGATAGAACTAGACATTCATCTCAGAGAAAAGACCACTGTTATCTTGTCACGAGCTAACTTTTATGAGACAGAGAAAAGGTTAAACTTAAGTTCCTTTACAAAGTATACATCTTCAAAGTCTAATTTCCCAGTCCTAATTTTACCTTTTCCAGTAATTTTACCTTCTTTAGGACTTCCTGCAAATGCAACAAATCCACCATCAACCTCCTTGATAAAACTGTAAGGAAGGACTTGTTTCCTGTCATATGCCTAGAGCATCCACTATAAAAAATCCCTTGATCCTGTAAAGTATATTGTGGATTACCCTACACTCAAAATAAGAGAATTAGTTTCTCTTGGGGACCCAAGCCATTACAGAACATGAGTCTATCTTGAAGATCAACATAGTCCCAAATCTTTTGAAACAAGTATGATCCACTGTCTTTGGAGGCATGGAACAATAACATTTCTGTTGGACTCCAAATCCAGCATCGAGGACTTAACAGCAGTTTCCCTATTTCCCCACACAGCACTAACTAACTGCTTTTTGGCCCAGCAGTATTTCATTAATTAATCCTAGCAGTTTAACTTTTCACTAAAATTATGTTTAGTGCTGATTTTGGTTAAAATCCCTTCTTACTGTGAATGTTGCATTAAAATAAGAATATGATTATGGGTAATGCATCATTCCACTTTATGATTAGGGACATCAGTCATTAATAGGCTTTGGCATTATTTTTAAACTTTTTTTTTGTTTTTTTTTTATTTTTATTTTTTTGTGTTCTAATTAATATTTCATTGTTTTTTTTTTTTTTTTTATATTCTTTTTTTTTAAATTTTTTTATTTTTATTGTATTATTATATTTTTTAGTTTGTAAATTTTATATTTTTATTCTTGAGTCTACTAAATAATTGAGAATAAATGTTAAAATATAATTTAATTCTTATATTATATATATAAAATGAGGATAAAAATTAATATTTTTATTTAAAATTATAGTAACAAATTGAAGCTGCTGCTCTTGAGAGCTTGCTTAGCAGATAATAACTGAACTGTCTGGACTTTGTTACAACGGCTGTTTAGTGTAAAGATAAGATGAACAAAATTCTTTTAGGATGTGGGTGAGTAAATTTATTTTGTGTTCACCCTCTGAGAATTGTATCACCCACTGGCAAATTTCTCATTGACCAAAACCCTTCCCTATTAATCAACACTTGTTTTTCTACATATTCTTGTCATGAAAATCACAGTCTAATGATTACATGGTGGAAACTCATCACACCAAAACAAGCTTCTTATAAACTCAAAACCAATCTCTAGTTTTCTGATCCGTCATCTCATTCCAGTTTCTTCTATTACCCCTAGGACTTTGACTTTTCCTGGGATACTCTACTTGCTTATGTGTGTTTTCCTTATTAACAGATTTCACATTCTCATTAGATTTGACAAAATTAATATTTGTAAATTTTAGTTTTGTCTGATCAGATTTAGGTCTAAATACACTATCATTATTACTATCAGTGTCCAAATCTTCAATGATAGGAGCACTAGGCCTAACAGTTTTAGGCTTTTCAATAATATCCTTACTAGTCTTAGATACACTATTTTTAGTTTCACTCACTTTAGTCCTTATCGACCATCTAACCCAGGCAAAGGATATGACAGTCTTGAGGTCATGTAGTTCCTAGTGTAGGGAGTGGGAGCTGCAATGAAACCATTCACCTGTTTTTGAATCTATCCATTTAAATGGAACTATCAATACCACATCCACTTTCTCTTCTACTGTAAATACACTATGAACCACTTCACTCTTATTTATTTGACTATCATAACCGAGACCAGCTTTGTCTTTAGCACTTATTTGACTATTTATCAGTTTAGTTAGATTCTTTGATGATTCTTCAAATTTTTTAGTTTAAGTTTCAAATCATCTCTCTTTAAAGCTTCTTTCTGAACTGATTTTTTAAGGTTTTGATAAAGAATATCTTTCACTTAGACATCATACTTTAAAAATGCAATGTCTTCTTCATAAACAGCTTCATTCTTTTCATAAATAACTATCCTAGCTTCTAATGATTCTAATCCCAATGATAGAGGATAACCTAAAATTTTCTAGATTAATTTTTTAAGCGCTTCATGCTGTTAATCAACTGTTTTTTGAAAGTTTCATACGATTTTAAACAATCTTTAGAGCAAGTATTGTATCATCAGATCAGAACTTGATGAACTTTGAGATGTATAGGCCATTAGGAGCAAAGTTTGTGGGTCTTTCTTCAGCTTGGAAGCTCCAATCGTAACCACCTATCCCATCTTGAACAACCAGGGCATTTGTAGGAGTCTCCACTGGTACAACCCTCCTTGAATTATCTCCATTTCTATACCCCTGATTCCTTGGTGCCTTGCATTCTCTAGCAAAGTGACCTATCCTGTGGCAGTTGTAACATTCAACCTTTGTCTTATCAAAGCCAACAGTTTCTTTGCCATTAAAATTCAGATTCCTTCCTGTCTTCTTTAAGAATCTCTTCACCCAGGTACATGACCACCTGCCATTTGTGATCTAACTCTTCAAGATCATCAATATCATCTGCTCCCTGACTCACTGTCCCAATTATGGACTATTAAGATTGATAAGCAAAGAAGGAAAACATGAATCATCAACATAAGTTGAGGAAGAAGCTTGTCCCTGTGAACTAGCAGTAGAAACATCATGAGTAGTATTAACTGTTTCATTAGTACTACTAGTGTTTTCTGAAGATACAAAAGCAACATTCTGAGAATTTGAGCTTGAGCTTGATTGGCCTTTAATCTCAGCTTCATACACCTTCAAATTGTTGTACAAATCATCCATGCTCAATGTGTCTAGATCAGATTTGTTTCTCATGATTAAAGCAATATTGTTCCAAGCTGATGGTAGACTTCTCAGCAACTTCAGATTTGCATCTTCTTGAGAGATAACTTCACCATGAATTTCCAATTGGCTGATGAGTTTCTGAAACCTATCATAGGTTATATCCAGTCCTTCAGATCTTGATGCAACAAAATTCTTATATTGCTGCTTCAGAATGGTTTTCTGCATTTTCTTTGATTCCATTGTTGCCTCCAAACCTGGCCTTGATTGCTTCCCATAAGGTCTTTGCATCCTTAATTCCATGAAACTTCAATAGGTGCTCATCAGGAATGGCCAACAACAGAGTGCTTTTGCTTTCAATTCGATTTCTTTCCTTGCTACTTTATTCAGTATTTCTTTAGGAGGAATAGGACCTTCAGTACCAGCACTAGCTGATGCAATAGCAGGTGCATCACCATTCATAATAACCTCCCAAAGAGCATAATCAGTGTGTAGTAAAGAGTTGCTCCAATTCCCCCCCCCCCCCCCCCCCCCCCCCCCCCCCAAAAAAAAGGAGGGGGAAAAACAACAAACCCCCCCCCCCCCCCACCCCCCCCCCCCCCCCCCCCCCCCCCCCCCCCCCCCCCCCCCCACCCCCCCCCCACCCGCAGCTCCAGAGACCATAGTCTCCAGTTTTAAGTACTGGAAGTTTTAGTGCAGACACTATTTGTGTAGTTTCTGGTTGTGACTCCATATTCTCTTTGAATATGAGATCTTGTATAGATGTAATGTTCTTCTTATTCAAAGTTTCTCAACAAGCTCTGATACCACTTGTTGATCCCACTTGAATAGATCTTGCTTAGCTTGTAAGAAGCTTAGTTGTATTAAATAAATCCAAGACAACTATGGTAGAAACCTTGATTATGAATATCAAAGACTATGCGGAATCTAGTCAATGATACTAAGAAGAATTCTTTATAAAATAGTAATACAAAATCAATAACAAGACAGATTACCAAACTTTCAGCCTCAATATAAAACGATCACTCTGAATAGTGATAGGGTTACAAAACCTTGAAACTATGAAATCAAAGATGTACTACTAACTTTATGCCCTGGGACCTCCTTTTATACACCAAGAAGTCCTACAAGGCTTACAATACTTTCCTAACTTATCATGATCTTTTCTATAAACAAACCTAATCTCTTAAACAAAGAGTTGTAACAACTAGCAATTTTTGAAATTTTTAAATGACTATTTTACCCTTTGACTTTTCGAGTCAGACTTGACTTTTTGACTTTTGATCTTTTATTGTCACATAAAAACGATTACCGCGTAATCGGTAATTTTTTGGAACATATTTAAATAATAAATCATATTTATTATTACATATCTCTCAGGTGCAAATTATTATTTTTACTTATTTGACTTGAAAATGAGAAGATATATGTTATTCTTAAGTTGACTTATCAAAACGACCCGCTAAATCCGTTCACAGCTCGGACTCTAAAGAAATTTTATATAAAACGACATCCGGACAACCTTTTTACAGTTTGCCCGAGACCTGAAAACAAGCAGAAAATGACTGAAATACCCTCGCAAAATTTTAAAAACAAGAACAACGCGTACCGACACAAAAATAATTAAATTTATATTTAATTATCACAATTTATTTAATAAAAATAATTAATAAATTATTTAACATTTTATTGAAAAATGTTTGTTGAAAAAGCAAACATTTAACTTAAAGTTTCACTTTACGGGTAAAACTTACCCGATGACTACACAATAAATCACAAACATTTTAAGTGAGTTTATAAAACACTTATATGGAATATATTTCGAGTGAATACCGTTTTCGTGAAAAATCATTTGGAACCGCATGAACGCAAGGTTTCGTTTTTTAAATCATCCTCTAGTACTTAAACGTGTCTCGAAACAGTATTAAAACAAAAATATACACTTTTGTCCCGTGGAATATTTAACATTCAACCTTAGGCTAAAATAGACATGCCCATTTGTAATAACTTTCATCTATATAAGTGAAACCAATTAGGGTATACTTCATTATAAACTACAGCCTCCACTTCTCCTTTCCCTTTTTTCGGGCGTCGCTCCTGCGAGTTTCCGGCCAACTCCAGTGACACCGCCGCCCGGCTTTCCCCCTGCCACCACTTTGTCCACGAAACACACCCAACCCCACCACGCCACAACAAACACGATCACCACCTTACATCCCTCACTGCCACCGTCACTCTCACGCCACCATGACCACCCCACGACACCACCATCTTCATCAGCCACCATGGCTGCCCCACATTCGCAGCCCCATCACCGCCTACGTCAAAACCGAAAACACCACCATCTTCACCCCACCGCGGCTCAGCCTCACCAAAATGATCTTAGCCGCCGCTGAACCACCACGCCGCCATCGTGGTTTAGCTATAACAGCCCTAGAGGTGCCTTATTTGGTGTTTTTAAACTTAAGGAGTGTTCGTTATGCGTTTTCTGCACCAAAGGGGTGCGTTTGGCTGTGTAAATGACCATAGGGTGCATTTGGGTTCTTAAATATTAAGGGTGCGTTTGGTTTTGGTTCTAACAGCCTACGGGTGCGTTTGGAATTTTGGTTAACAACCATAAGGGGTGTTTGGATCTGGGTTTAACAACATAGGATGTGTTTGGTTGTAACAACTTTCGGGTATGTTTGGTTCTGGGGTTAACAGCCCCTAAATAGGGTGTTAGTTTACGCTGTGAAACAGCCGGTAGGGGTGCGTTTGGTTAAGTCAGCTAGGGAGTGTTGGTTTTTCTTAATTATTACCTTTTGATTTCGTTTATATGTATATATATTGAAACACGCGCGGATATTGCAACATCTATTTGATTAAGGGGAAAATGTTAAATTTTGTAAATATGGGAAACGTTGTATAAACGAATAGTTCATGCCGAAATTTCTATAAATTACAATCTTATAGTAATTTTTCACTTAGATTTCTATTATCTTAAAAACCCAATAAAATGACAAAGTTATATAGTTTTAAAGTTACTTCTTTGTAATGATACAATAAACCGGTAAATAAACGAAAACTATACTTTTATAAACAAGGCAACTAGTTTAGTTAAAACGCGTAACGAAACACTAAATTATAAAATATTATTTTATAATTCACGACTAGAAGATAAAATAATAACTTTTGTAAAAACTTTGAAAACATCGTTTACTTAATTCATAACTTTAAAAACGTGTGTTTACTTCTACACAAAAACTGTTACTAATTAAATTGGTGATTTCCGAAAACGTGTCGAATTATATTGTTACAATTATTTTTCTTACGTTTCTTATATAATACTTGTAAAGTTATCTATTGCGACTATTCATTTGCTGTTTGTTCTTTATTATATAATTCACCCATATGAATTGTATAAATTGTTTCTTTTTTATATGTAATATATACAGAATATGTTACATACTTTGCATTTGCTTTTCGAGATATTTTATTTAACCAACCACCAAACTTTTACAACTTGAAACCTCAATCCTTTATCAGTGTCTATACTATAATTGTTTCTATCCTTATTATTACTTATATTATATATTATATATATATTATATGTATTGATTTGGACGGAACAAGTAGCAGGTTCTTCCATTATGAGCTTTCCTTTATCCTTGGCACTCCTTCTTGTATACACATGAGGTACAACAGTACTAACCTTTGGAGGACTGGTAGTACTAACTTGTATGTTAGCAGTACTAATCTCCATCTCACCTTTCTCACCACTTCCATGTTCTTTAATAATTTTAGTGGGAGTCTCTTCTTGTATAATTACTTTAGTTTCATCACTGGGCTTCTCATGAACTTCCTCTTCCTATGGAATCTTAGAAATACCTTCATCTTGTACTAGAGAAATTGTTAGATCTTCATCAATTTGAGAAATCTTCCTCCCCTGTTTGGAAGAATCCTCTGCAATATCTTCATCATCAGAAAGAACAATATTTGCCTTTCTCCTTGCCTTCCTAGACTTTAGCTTGTACCCTAGTCTCTTTACTTTAAGTACTAACTTGGTGAGAGTAGTACTATAAGTCTTCTTTGTCTACTGCAAGTCCTTCTCTAATCCATCAATCCGGTCATTCAATTTGGTAACCAAAACCATCAAATCATGTTGTTGCACACTACCCTCATCACTTCTATATGAGTGAACATCATGGAGAGGTGAATCATGAGGCATAGAAGCAGTCTCCTCTGCCTCATAGGTAGGTTGAATTGGTTCTGGTGAAGGGGATGGTGGAGTAGGTTACGGAGATAATAGTGGTGAAGATGTGATACTTGAGGGTGATTATTGTTGATCTTCATCATGTGCTTGTACCAACATATTCTCAAACAATGGTGTTACTACCCCTGAATACCCCTTAGAGGCTCTCCTCATATTACTAAATAGTTTACTTGTAAGAGTAGGAGTGGGATAAGTTCTAGTATGAGGTAAGAGTAACCTTTGTTGTTTGTTAAGAAGGAGTTGAATAAACCTAGGATACAATAAGAATTTGTATGGGTGATCCAAGTTCTTAACCATAGCTTCAAAGATGAATGTAGAAAAGTTAAACTTCCTGCTTGTAGCTAGACAGATGAGTGCTGTAGCAATGTTGCTACTGAATTGATCCAATGCAGTCTTCTTAAAGCTCAGACAATGTAGAATTGTGTGAATAAAGAACTTCCATTGTGGTGAGAAATGACCTTTAAAGAATGTAAGGCTTTCAGAATTGGTCACATACCCCATATGAGTTAAGTGCTCAAATATTTCTTCATTGGAGAGTGAAAAAATGCCTTTTGCATCATCTAACTTCAAATGTCTTCTCAAAGAATCTTCAGTTATAAGCTTTTCATGTTCATCAGTAGTTGCAGAAATAACTTGAAGTCCTTCCTTAGTAGTGCTCAAAATAGTAGTTTCCCAAAATTGTTCAATAAGGGACACAAAATGATAGGATTTTCAGTAAGAGCATAGTAGATATGGCTTGAAGTAAGAAAATCTATGATTTCATCAAAACCCTCACTACTTGCAGATTTAACCAAATATGCGACCATATTATGCTTGTCGCAAAATTCCAACTGTGCCATTTGATGAATAAAAAGGTGATGAATGAGGTGGGATTAGTTCGTGTGATAAAGTGTAAGGTTTTGGTAGAGTGAATTGAATTATGAGTGAGGTTTAAAAGAGTATGTGTTCACCGACAGTAAAATTTTTTACTTATCTTGAAGAAATCGTTTAAGCTATAGTTAAATCAAGAAGTCTCCAATTAGTCAAACCCTATACGCTATAGATGTGGCGGAAATATCTCAATGGCTCTTTGATTGAGGAAAAATCTGTTAGGACTCAAACAGTACTAATGGTCAGTTAGTAGTACTAAGTTTGGTCTAGCAGTACAAATTTTAAGTCTAACAGTACTAACTTCATCCAGCAGTAGTAATACTTGCCTGGCAGTATTAACTTAACACTGACAGCACTAAGTGTGGTACCAAGCAGTATTAACTCCAAACTTGATCCATCAAAGATATTCAGCACCAATGTAGACTCTCATATACTCTCTTTCTGTTTTTAAACTCACAAAATATATCTCAATTCTTTTTCTCACCAAACACTTATTTTTGTTTTTCACACACAACTCTCTTTCGATTTTTGAACTCACCAAATATATCTCAATTCTTTTTCTCACCAAACACTTATTTTTGTTTTTCACACACAACTCTCTTTCGATTTTTGAACTCACCAAATCTCTCTATTCTTTTTCCTTACAAAACAGACAATTTGGGTACAGTTTCCCATCAATTCCTTAATTCCCAAACTGTCCTCCCCACTTCCAAGTGTGTAACCTCTTGAGAGAGGTGGGTTATTGGACTGTTTTATAGTTTTTGGCAAACTACCAGCCATAAACGGATTTGGGAAGTCTTTACCAAGGCCGTTTGCTTTGGACTAGCCAATGCTTCATTGCAATAACATGGTGCATTGATAACCATATAGTTTTTGGTAAACTATCAACCATCAACGGATTTGAGAAGTCTTTACCAAGGCCGTTTGCTTTGGACTAGTCAGTTCTTGATGTCTGTTAGACATGGTGAACTGATGACCATTTGTTGTGTGGTTTACAACCAACACTGAAGGAACACGCTACCATCATATTCCTCCCTTCAGAGAAAGCTTCTAGCAGTCACACCAATCGATATGTACACAGCAGTACTAACTGAACCTAGCAGTATTAATTTTTGTACTAGCAGTACAAAGTTGTAACTCACAGTATCAACTAAGCTCAGCAGTATTAACCAAGTATTCATCATATTTACCCTCTAGTGTACATATAACCTCCCCTCAAATATAGCTACAGATTTAACATCCCAATGCTAACCACCAAAAAGTTAAATCTTGTGACATCAAATCCTTTGGTGAGAAGGTCTGCAACATTAGAGTCTGTGTGAATCTTGATAACTTCTATCAGTCTTTTCTCATAGCAATCTCTGATAAAATGAAATCGAATCTCGATATGCTTGGTCCTAGAATGAGCAACAGGATTCTTAATAACACTTATAGTGCTCTCATTATCAATATGGATTTTGGTGTTCATGAAATTAAAACCATAATCCATCATCTGATTTTGTATCCATAGTACTTGCCCACAACAGTTAGCAGCTGCAACATATTCTGCCTCAGTAGTAGAATTTGCCACAATAGTCTGCTTCTTGCATTGCCAAGATATCAATCTTCTACCAAGAAATTGACAGCCACCTGTTGTTGATTTTCTGTCAAGGCTGGCTCCTCCATAGTCACTGTCTGAGAAAGCTTCTAGTTCAAAAGGTGAATCCCTAGGATACCATAAACCTAATTTGGGTTGATGTTTGAGGTACCTAAAAATCCTTTTTACTGCATTTAAGTGTGAGGCTTTTGGAGTGACTTGAAATCTAGCACAGGCACAGTACAAACAACAAAATGATGTCTCGGCCTTGATTGCAGTCACATTATACATCAGGGAAACCAATCATAGATCTGGTAGACATGTACATCTACATCTTCACCATCTTCATCCTTGACCAGTAGCTTATTTGACTTAATAAAAGTAGAAGCTGTTCTGATGGACTAATAATCAAACTTTTTAAGGATGTCAGCTACATACTTGTCTTGACTAATAAAGATTCCATCAGGTTGTTGCTTCACTTGAAGTCCCCAAAAGAAAGTGAGTTCACCCATGGAGCTTATTTGGAATCTTTTATACATACGGCTTAAAATCTGTACACTAGACTTCTTTGTTAGCAGCAAAAATTAATGTAATCCACATACACTTGGACTAAATTATATCACTCTTATTCTTCTTGTAAATAATGTTTTGTCTATGGTACCTATCCTGAATCATTTTTCTTTCAAAAATAAAGAAGAAAGTGTCTAATACCAAAGCTCTAGGGGCTTGATGAAGGGACCCTAAAGAGTTTATCAACTTATAGACTTGGTTGATGAGCAGGATCAACAAAGCCTGGGGTTGATGGACATACACCTCATCTTCAAATAGTTGCCATAGAGAAATGCACTTTTAACATTCCATTTGGTTGATAGTAAAAATCATATGTATATGCAAAGGACTAAAAATAACCTGATTGCCTCTATCTGGTAACAGGTGACAAAAACCTCATCTATTAATATATCTTCCATGTCTAAAACCTTGTGTACAAAGCCTGGCTTTGTTTTTCACAACAATACTTCTCTCACCATTTTATTCTGAAGACCCACTTTGTGACAATTGCCTTTACCCTCGATGGCAAATAAAAAAGTATTCCAAACCTTCTGTAACTTTGAACTGCAGCAATTCCCTTGAGTGGCTTCAACCAACTTTCATTTTTGTAAGTTGGTGAATATTTCTTGGTTCTTCTTGGGGAGAGAAAAGCATGCTAAATAAAAAGTTCTGAATGATCTTTGTGATTAGTTCTATTCTGTTTAGAGATGTAGCTCACCAATGCTTGTTGTGCTGAAGAAGCCTTTTGAATCTTTCCTCTTGTTTGAACTGCTGACTTAGGATCTCTTAGAATTTGATCTTTTGGATGATCCTTATGAATTCTAAGTGTGGGAATAGGACTGACATTAATGGTGTCATCCATATTGTTGAAATCAGCCACTGCACCCACATTCTCATCATTATAGGCTCCATTGAATATGCCAGCATTTAAAAATGCATCAGAATCATCTTCTAAATCAGGCATATTTGGATCAATGGGTAAATCGCATAAGGAGAGTAGACTGCTTCAATAGGTATATTCTCCAAGATATATAAATGATGATTCACAGCATTTCAACTGTGGGGAGTACTACGCCACACATGGAATTATTATGGCGTAGGTCAGCATAGTGTTAACAGTTGACATACCTGTACTAAGTTTGTTCATACATAGTTAGCTTGAGTTGCCTATTTTGAGATGTGCTAATAATTTCTCTTTTCTGCTTCAAAAGCTTGTCTTGTTGCATCATCTAGAGCTTTAGCAACCACTTCTTGAGCAATCATCTTCTCAAGTTCATTATGCAAGACTTGTTCATCTTCTATCATCTGATGGTATCCTTTCTTGTCAGCAACATCTTCTGGATCTTGTGCATCATTTTCTTTAGGAGAACTTTCAGAAGGTTTTTCATGTGTTAGTGGGAGCACAGCTTCTTATGGATTCCATGGTTCTATGAGGGTGTAGTGGAAGCAGTATGTATTCCTGAGCAGGTTCTTTATCTTTTCCTGATGAACCTGCAACGTAAGAATCTTATGTACCTGCATCCACATTAATTTGATTTTCTACACTAACAGGAATATAGTTCATTGAATTGGTTAGAAAATCAAGATCAAACATCCAATTAGGACCAGTTCCCTGCACATTTGGTTGATCTTCAAGTAAATCAATGTTGCAAGATTCTCTTCTACCTTTTGATTTTGATGTTACTATAAAGCTTTACTACTGGTTGAGTAACCAAGAAAATAAACCTTTATTAGATTTCCATCAATTTGACAAGGATCTAAGGTGTTTAAAATGGTCAAGGGGCACCCAAAAGGTCTCAACTAAACTATAACACCTCGTGTTTTAGGTCATTATACGACATTATGTAATGCACAATTTATTTTTAGGGTTTTATGCATTTTCTCTTAAACCGTAAACGTTAAGTTAAATCGCGTAAACTAAAAATGATCATTCAATGTAAACGGGCATTAAACAATTAAATGTTTACATCAAGCAAGTGTTATATGATTATTTAGAGGATAATTATTAACACTGCACATTTTATTTTTATTGGTTACGTTAAGTGTTTACGTTTCGCGATAAAGTACGTTTAAGCCTTCCCGGAAGCACGTTAACTTATCTACGCTTCATCAAATACCAAAAATTTGTACTCAATACTTAAAGTTTATTTAAAACTTCAAGTATTTATCACTTTATACATATTCATTATGAAGGAATTCAAATCATAACTTACAATGTACAAGTTATACATTTTTCTAAGTCTATACTACATTATACTTTATATAATACAAGTATACATTATATAAATGATCAAATACATATCTAACTTATACATATACATATATTTCGTGTAATATGACTAGGATAAGCCAAGATGAGACCAAGAACTTCACAAATATCTTTATACATGCATCTTGTATCAACTTGTATCATGACTAGACAAAGATAAGCCCTAAATAAGCCTATCTTTTTCTTAGTCATCTTTATCAAGCTTGCCACCTTGCAAGAACCAACTAGGCACACAAATATCTTCCTAGTAGTATATATATGCATGCATGGTGAGCTAAGAAGGCCATTCTCTTCATTTCCTTTGCTAGAAAATCACAAAATCCTTCCTTTGCTCTCATATCAACCCACGGCTCAAAAACCTTACAAAATCAAATCCATAGCTTGATTTTCTATCATTATACAAGCATACACACATCATTCCTAAGACCTTATAAGGTGTTTTTAAGAGTTGGTTCACCATTTGCAAGCAAGGAATCAAGAAAAGCAAATAAGGGTTTCTTGAGAAAAATTAGGGTTTCACCTAATATTTTCAAGCCAAGGTTGTTAATCACAAGGGTGTGATTGTTATTCTTACCTCTACTCATCCACACAAGGTTATATCAAAAGCTTAATCTATTCATATTTAAGATTTTATGTGTTCATATGCTTTACTTAGTTAAATCACCATCTAGGGTACTTTTGAATATGTGAAATGGATTTTTACATATGATCATTATTTTGTACACTTATTTATATGTTATATGAATGTTAATATGATGTTAGAATGGTAGTATAACTCTTGTACACACTTGGTTAAGTATAACATGTTTATGAACAAATTAGGGTTTTAAAAGATTTACTTAATAAATTACAAGTGAAAATGGTAAAATAACATGTTAATCTTGTTATCTTGGACTCACATGAGCAAAGTATGAACTAATGAATTTAATATATGTAAGACATAAGATATAATTGTTGTAAAGTAGTTGTAACTAAGTGTTGAATCTAAATGGTACAAAAATCATGCTTAAAACATGTCTAAATCACAAAACCTCAAACTTTCTGTTTTGGTTCGATTTTGAAAGCACCCATATTATGTTTTATAAAGATAGTACATCTCATGAGGATTCCAAAATGATAAGAAACTCGAAAATCCGATTTATAACGAAGAAGATACGCTAGTTACAATATTTAAATATGCGCTACATTACCCGTGATGATGTTCAACCAATAACAATCAGTATCGAATGACATACGCTCGATTTCCAGGGATAGCTAGTCACCGTATGGGGAGGTAATCCCAAAATAGATCTATCAAACAATCATTCTCGCCACTTATCTAGTAATTGACAGTTCATGATTTATGGGCATAGTGGGTTATCGCTACTTAGGCAAAACATAATCATGATAAAATGTACACTTGCGTCCAATTTGTAAAACATGCATATGTTTCTCACCCCAAAAACTTGTAATTTAATAATTGTAAAACATGGGGCTATGAACTCACCTCGAGTGAGTAAACTGATAACAAAAAAGCATATCCAAGTAAAAACGCGTGACGCTAACGCAAGTGCAACCTACGTTAATATAGTCGAATCAGTATTTTCAAGTACGTTGTATAAACAACATTCTGTATGTAATCTTATATAGTTATCATGTACTATTGTTCGTTATCATATTTAAGTGGTCATGACATGACGTTTTCGAGGACGTATAGGACACATTAAATCGTAAATCCCAACAACTCTCAATACGTTCATCTGAAAAAGCCTCAGTACTGAAAATTCCCTAGTAATATTGCACTTCGATAACTATTAACATATATAATCTATATAGCTATATCACCATCTATTTGTTTAAGTGAAATCGTAATTATAAAGTAAAAATGTTTATAATTACGCCTTTAGTAAAAGTGACATAACTTTGTCGTTTTAAGCCCGTTTCTCGCGTTTCTTACGCCCACGCTTTCATATTAAGACGAGTGATCATAAAATCACATTCTTAGGTTTTTGAGATTCTGTGATGAATAGTGTTTTTACTGTTCATAACAGTTATATAATTGTTTTTATACTTTTAATTAACATAAAACCCGTTTTTGTCGTATCTTATTCGTTATAGCTCCGTTTTTAGCGATTCTTTCGAACACGTTCTCGTAATTGAAATTTTTATCATATTATTGATGTTTAAAAAGTATAAGTTTCTGCCATGAATAGTAACTTTTTATAGAGTATTTAGCGTTGTAAACTTGTAACTAGCGTATCTTCTTCGTTATAAATCGGATTTTTGAGTTTC
The DNA here is from genome assembly GCA_026074375.1 of Tanacetum coccineum. Classification (NCBI taxonomy): domain Eukaryota; kingdom Viridiplantae; phylum Streptophyta; class Magnoliopsida; order Asterales; family Asteraceae; genus Tanacetum; species Tanacetum coccineum. The sequence continues at coordinate 22,614 of BQNB010011226.1, forward strand.
TTATCATTTTAGAATCCTCATGAGATATACTATCTTTATAAAACATAATATGGGTGCTTTCAAAATCGAACCAAAACAGAAAGTTTGAGGTTTTGTGATTTAGACATGTTTTAAGCATGATTTTTGTACCATTTAGATTCAACACTTAGTTACAACTACTTTCCAACAATTATATCTTATGTCTACCATATATTAAATTCATTAGTGTCATACTTTTCCTTCTATGTGAGTCCAGATCAACAAGTTAACATGTTATTTTTACCTATTTTCACTTGTAACTTAGTAAGTAAATCTTTTTAAACTAATTTGTTCATAAACATGTTATAACTTAACCCAAGTGTGTACAAGAGTATACTACCATTCTAAATCATATTAAACATTATATAAATATAATTAAGTGTACAAATAATGTCATATGTAAAAAATCCTTTTCAATATTCAAAAGTACCCCTCGTTGGATGAATTTAAACAATTAAAGCATATGAACACATAAAATCTTAAATATGAATAGATTAAGATTTTGATATAACCTTGTGTGGATGAGTAGAGGTAAGAATAACTGTCACACCCTTGTGATTAACAACCTTGGTTGAAAAATATTAGGTGAAACCCCTAATGTTTCTCAGATAGATAACGATATTTGCGCTTTTTCTTGATTCTTGCTTGCAAAATGGTGAAACCATACTCTTAAAAACACTTATTAAGGTCTTAGGAATGATGTGTGTTATGCTTGTTATAAGATAGAAAATCTAGTATGGATTTGATTTTGTAAGGTTTTGAGCGTGGTTGATTTTGAGAGGAGGAAGGGATTTTGTGATTTTCTAGCAAAGGAAATGAAGAGAATGGCCTTCTTAGCTCACCATGCATGCATATATATACTACTAGGAAGATATTTGTGTGCCTAGTTGGTTCTTGCAAGGTGGCAAGCTTGATAAAGATGACTAAGAAAAAGATAGGCTTATTTTAGGCTTAATCTTTGTTCTAGTCATGATACAAGTTGATAAAGATGCATGTATTAAAGAATTTGTGAGTTTTGGTTCATCTTGCTTTATCTAGTATATGTTACATCGAATATTGTATCATGTTAGTTAGATATGTATTTGATCATTTATATATGTATATGTCATTATATAAAAGTATAATGTGTATAGACTTAGAAAATGTATAAAGACGTTTAATTGTAGTTATGATTTGAATTCCTTCATAATGAATATGTATAAAGTGATTAAATACTGAGTTTAAATAAATTTAAGTATTGAGTACAAACTGTTGGTTTTTGATGAGCGTAAGATTAGTTAACGTGCTTCCGAGAAGGCTTAAACGTACTTTTTGCGAATTGTAAACACTTAACGTATCCCAACAAAAATAAATGTTCATGATATAATTACCCTTTAAATATTCATATAACACTTGCTTGATGTAAACATTTATTGTTTATGTCCCGTTTACATTGATATGATCATTTTAATTTAGCGAATTTATTAAACGTTTACGGTTAAGAGAAACGCGTAAAACCCTAAAAATAAATTGTGCATTACATAATGTCGTACAATGACCTAAAACATGAGGTGTTATAGATTACACGAACCCACCGTCTATGTAACATTCTGTTAGGGTAACGCGCAAGTAAGGTAGTATAAAGACTATTACAAGGCCCCTAACGATATATTACAAGCAATTGAAATATCTTAAGAGGGATCAACCATATAAGGGGTAAGGTAGTATGAAGACTGTTACCCATGGTATCCTTTCTTCACAATCACGTTTCCTTAGACATATCAACAACAATACAAACAAAAGCTAGTTTTCTAGAGCCTAACGCACACATCCATCAACAAGAAGCAATAGGAAACAAGAATTATAAACTATAATCAATTAGACTCATTGAAATGTCACAAACAACAAGATCTAATCAATTAATGACAAGGTTCATGCATTCGCAAATAAATACTAGATGAATTAGCCAAGCATACTCAAGCAAGAGAAATCATAATCAACAAAAGGAATTAAAAACATGAATTAAGATAGATATGATAATCAAACCATTACAAGATGTTTATGGATTGAATTAGGTCTTCCAAGTTGCTGGAAAAACACCTACCCAAACCCTAGAATCGGACTTAGGGTTGGGGGCTTGATAAAAACGAAGTTATGAGGTTGTATTTATAGGCAAAACCTAAACCGACCTTCACGACGGCGTCACCAATAACATGTGACGCCGTCACCATGACATTTTTCTCATGGTTGTAGATTTTCTCGTTCTGAATGCGTGGGCTATTGGAATCGTTCAAAAATTCGATTTTTTGTATGATAAGAGAGTTATGATTCAATACATAATTGGTACTTCACGGCCCGAGCGCGTTAAATGCGTTTTCTTAATCTCGTGCGTATCATCGAATCTTCTAGAGTTTCCTTTAGGTCTCCATTTCTAATGCATCTCAATGTACTGTTGCCGTCGCTTCTAAATCATGACGACGCTCGCCTTTTTTGCTTGTGGTTGTCGTCTCCACGTCGTTAAGTTTAATTTCAAAGAGATTTTGGTGTATGGTCCGTAGTCTTAGTCGTTTTCTTCTCCAATGAGACGTCACGGGTATTTCCTCCAATGCCTTCGCATATTGCTAAATACTGAAAAAGGGCAACGATTAAGTACCTATTTTGGGCATAATGATGATTTAAAGGTTAAATAACACGAGAAAGTGTATAAAAGTCGACACATTTCAATATGGATCCATCTTGTGATGGACCATAACCAATGTTTATCCTCGCGTGTAGTGAAGTTCTCTTTTGAGATTAATTGGGATAATATATGAGTTCACGTGCACTAAAGCAGAGATTGGTTTGAAATCAATAGACTTGGGGATGGTTTCAATTCTAAAGCTCCCTCCTGGAGTGGGAATAAGAATATCAAAGGCGGGGAGAGGATAAGGAAGAAGGGATAAGGAGAAGGAGGGGTGCAAGGGAGGGAAGTAAGAAAAAGGGAAGTATAAAAAAGGGGTGAAAGTAAAAGAAGGGATTGTAAATTAGATGTGGAAAAGTGGAAAAAAAATGTGAAAGGGAGAGAAAAGGGAGTTGGTAAAAAAAGTGACAAGTAATTATGAAAGGAGGGGAGGGGAAGATAAAAAAGGGAAGGGAAAAGGACGTTAATGTAGTAGTGAAGGAGGAAGGAAGTGTACGAGGAGAATGATCCAAGGGAAGTATCAGTCTGGAAAGGGGTGGTAAATGAAGATGGCAAAATTGGGTTGGGAAAAAGGGATTGAGAGCTGGGAAGGAGGATAAGAGAAGAGAGAGGAATTCTAGAAAAAGGGATAAAAGAAAAAAAAATTGAAAAAAAAAAAAACAAAAAGGTAGTAAAGGGATCAAATTCAAAAAAAAAAGAGCAAAGTGAGAATGAAAGGGAGGAAAGGAGTGAGGAAAGGGGAGAAAAGAAGTGTAAGAAGGGGGAAACGGGGAAAGAAGGGGGGACGTGAGAAGGTGTGAGATGAGTTGGAAAAAATAAAGGGGTAGAAAGAATGAAGAGGGGGAGATGAAAGGTAGGTAGTAAAAATAATGTAGACGGAAGCGAAAGAAAAGGGAAGGAAGTTATGGGTAACGAGGTAGATGAATTAAAGGAAGTGAAAGGGAAAAAAGTTAAGTGAGGAGATATGAGGGATTAATAAAAGAAGGTGCGAAAAAGAATGGGATGATAAGGAGGAATAAGGATAAGGGTTGATAAAAAGGGGGATGGAGGCGATAAAGGGAAAGTTAAATATAGAAAATGGTAGAAATGAAAGAAGTAAATAATAAAAGGCGGAATGAAGAGACAAGGTTTAAAAAGTTGAGAAAAAGGAAGAAGGGGGAAAAAAACGTGGGGCAAAGAAAAAAAGTGAAAAAAAAAATAATGGTTAAGGGGAGGGGAGGAGGATGGTGAATGACTATGTGGGGAGAGGGGCGAAAGTACGAATGGGAATGGAGGGATGGGAAGTAGTAAAAGAAAGAGAAAAAAGAAGAGTGTCCTGAATGGGAAATGGGAAAGTGAGTATGAAGGGTGGTGGAAAGGAAAGATATGCGTTTGGAGAGTAAAGGGAGAGATGAAGTGGAGTGGAAGGTAGAAAAAAGGCGAAAAAAAATAAGAGAAAGAAGTTCTGAGAAGAACGAGGTGGTGAAAGTTGTCGGGGGTGGCGGAACGAACGAAAATGAGAAAGTGGGAATAAGGAAAAAGGAGAAGAATAGCGGGAATTATGAAGTGGAGGGATATGAAGTGGAGAGAGAGAGAGGGAAATGAAGGAAGATAAGGAATAAAGATGGGAGGAAATGTTTGGGTGGGGAGATAGAAAATGTGAAATATGGTAATTGGGGTAAGTCGGTGGGGGGGGGCAAATGGAGATGAAGTGAAGCGGCGAGGGAAGTGTAAGCGGGAGAAACAAGTCGAAAGCGGTATGAGATGAGAACGGAGAAACGAAAGAAAAAGGAAGAAAAGGGGGAAGAAGAAAAAAAAGAAAGGAAAGAAATAAGAATAATAGAAGGAGAAACAGGGGATGGAGGAAGGTACATGGGGAAGGAGAAAAGGGGGTTAAAAGGTAGGAAAATATAGTAAAAAGTAGAAATAAAGTGGAAAGGAGGAAAGGGTGGAAATGATAATGAAGAGGGTCAAAAGGAAAGAACGAAAGAGGCGGAAAGGGCGAAGGAAGAATGAATTGTGTGTTTGGGAAAGTTGAGAAAGAAGAGGAGGGAGAGATAAAAAATAAGTATGAAAAAAAAAAAAAAAAAATCAGAAAAAAAAGAGAAAATAAAAAAACTTAGAAGGGAAGGAACGAAAGGGAATTAGATTTTTCATGGAAAACTCCTATTACTTAGAAATGGAATGGGGAAAAGGATTGTGTTTGTTTCATGAAATAACACGCAAAGTTT
>BQNB010011226.1:32500-81968 GCA_026074375.1 Tanacetum coccineum
CATTACCAATTTGCCGAATAGCATTAGCTTTGCACTCAATTTCAAACACCATAATCATCGTGTTGATTCTAATCAGTGCTATTACTAAGGTATGCGTGAGCGGGGATGTATTGTCGTGGGTACGTAGCAGTTATAAGTTATTCTGCAGCAATAAGAACTAGACCTTAGTACCACATCTAACCTTAAATCATTATGCAATAGAGTATAGTGAACCCCAACATGGGCAATCATAAGCCATCTCCTATGTCTTGGATAGTCATCTAAAACTGACACAACAAAAATCTTGCCTCCGTTAAGTGTGGTTACAAAATTGAACATTTCCATTGCGAACCACAAAGTTAAATCTTGTGACATTCATATTCTTTGGGAGAAGGTCAGCAACATTATGAGTTATTAGGAATCTAGGATGTAACTTCTATGACGTGTCTGTGCTGGTGCTGGCAAATCTCTGATATAATGATATCGAATTGCAATATGCTTTGTCTCGTTCATAGAGTGAGCAACAGGATTCTTGATTCATTATAGTGCTCGCATTATCAATATGGTTCTGGTCTAGTTCTATGAAATTAAAACATAATCCATCTTTTGATTCTGTATCATTAGTAGCTTGGCTCACACCAACATGGGAGCAGATAGTCTGCTACAGTTATTATGCACTCATAGGTGAGTGAGAAAATTTGCACAAAATGAGTCTGCTTTTTGCTGGCCAAGAGATTCAATCTATCTACCAAGGAAATTGACACGCCATATATTGTTGATTTTTGGGCCAAGGCTTAGGATTCCTCCATAACACTGGGCGCGAGATAGTCGTGTTCAAAAGGTGAAATCCTAGGGAGGACTAGAAACTGGAACTTGGGTTGAGTTGTGATAGTGTGTAGACTTCATATATAATTCCTTTTATTCGGCAGGGAAGTGTGATCAGCATTTGGTTGTGATTGAAATCTGAGCACAGGCACAAACAGCAAACATGATGTATGGCCTGGATGCAGAAAGCGAAATACATTCAGGGAAGGAACGCAATCATAGATTGGAGGTAGACATGTACTAGTCGTACATCTTTCACCATTTCGTTCAATCCTTGTACCAGTGGCCTTTATTAGACTCAATAGGAGTAAGGTAGTGGTTTGATGGACCAAAAATCAAATTTTACGGATGTCAGCTACATATTGTCTGCTATAAGGCTTCCATAGGTTGTTGCTTCACTATGAAGTCCCCATAATCAGAAGTGGTTCACCCATGAGCGCATTTGGAATCTGTTGTGCATACAGTCTTCAAACTATGTATGCACATATACTTCTTTGTGAGCCAAAAAGAATGTATCCAATTACATTTTGGGACTAAACTAGAATGGCAAATTTGTATTACTTCTGTGCCTAAACATGTTTTATGTTCTATATCGGAAAGTACCTCATCTGAAACTCAGTTTTACCATCTGAAAAGAAGAAAGTAGAGTCTCATACCTATATGCTTTAGGTGACTTTAATATGAAGACATAAAGAGGTTTTGATGTCGCTGTGTATAGACGGGTGTTGGGATGGGTCGTGATGAGGCAGGGTATGTTGCTACGCAAAGCTGGAGGTTGATGGAGCGAATCTGTCATTTCAATAGATGCCGAGGTAGAGTATAATGCACTTTTAACATTCATTTTGGGTAGACAGTAAATCTCCATGTATGAGGAAAAGGCGAAAATAACCTGATTGCCTCTATCTAGGCAACAGACAACCCTTCCTCCTGTACTAACTTTGCGGACAGCGGTTTGTTTGTATCGACCAATACTGTGGTCTCGTCATCCCTGTTATTTGAAGACCCCTCTCCGTGTGCCATGGCCTGTTTCACAATGGCTAATAAATCAAGTTATCTCCAAACCTTTCTGTAATTTGCCCCCCCCCCCCCCCCCCCCCCCCCCCCCCCCCCCCACATGAACATGAAGTCAATTCTCTTTTGCTTGTCTGTCGTCAACGTAACGCTTGCAGTCTTGTACGGCTTTGTCTATTGGATGATTTGTTCATTGGCCATGATCTTATTGTGAGAGAAAGCTATTTTAAGCATGCTAACCAACAGTTCTAGATGATCTTTAGTTGATTATGTTCATTTGATTGGAGAGAGATGTAGCTCACCCAATGCTTGTGTGTTTTTTGTGCTGAAGACACACTTTTAATCTTTTCGTCGTGTTTTAGAACGTGCTACATATAAATGGCGCTCCCGTCTAGAAACTGCTATTTTGGATGATCCTTATGGATCTGAGTGTGGGGAATAGAACTGACATCTAAGGGTGTCATTCGCATTTTGTTTAAATCATTCCATGTCTTGCGCATCCCTACATTCTTCATTCGCATAGGGACTGTGCCCAATGAATTATGGCTCATCATGTTGAAATGTACTGTCAAGTAATCATTCTTGTTTAAATCAGGGGACATATTTGGATTACAATGGGTTGAACTTCGTAAACGCATTAGGGAGAGGTAGAGATGGCACAATAGTTAGTTTGTGTCCGGTTCAAGAGTAGATGCATCAATAGGTATTTGTCCTCCAAGATAGACAAAAGATGATTTACCAGCATTTGCACCTGTGGGAGTACTAGCAGCACTAACATATGGTGTGGTAGCAGTACTAACATATGACCTAACAGTACTAAGTTTGTTAGTACTGGTAGCCTGAGCTGCCCTCTTTTGAGATGCAATATTCCTCTTTTCTTCTTTAAAAGCTTGTCTTGTGGCATCATCCAGAGCTTTAGCAACCACTTCTTGAGCAATCATCTTCTCAAGTTCATCATGCAAGACTTGTTCATCTTCTGTCATCTGATGTTGTCCTTCCTTATCAGCAACATCTTTTGTAACTTGTACATCATTATCTTTAGGAGAACTTTTAGAAGGTTTTTCATGTGCAGCTGGAGCAACATCTTTTACTGGAATCCTTGTCCTATAAGGTTGTAGTGGAAGCAGTATGTATTCCTGAGTAGGTCCTTTATCTTTTCCTGATGAACCTGCAACATAAGAATCTTGTGTACCTGCATCTACATTAACCTGATTTTCTACACTAACAGGAATATAGTTCATTGAATTGGTGAGAAAATCAAGATCAAGCATCCAATTAGGACCAGTTCCTGTCACATTTGGTTAATCTTCAAGAAAATCAATGTGCAGATTCTCTTCTACCCTTTTGGTCCTTTTGTTGTATACTCTAAAGGCTTTACTAGTGGTAGAGTATCCAAGAAAATAACCTTCATCAGATTTCCCATCAAATTTGCCCAAGGAATCTAAGGTGTTTAAAATGGTCAAGGGGCACCCAAAACGTCTCATAAAACTAATACTAGGTAAGTTACCTATTAATAGTTCATAAGGGGTCTTGTTTTAAGGTTTGGTCACTAATACCCTATTCAGTACATAACAGGCAGTATTTACTGCCTCTGTCCAAAATGGGATAGGTAAAAGTGAGTCTGCTAACATAGTTCTAGCTGCCTCAATTAGAGTCTTGTTTTTCCTTTCTGCAACACCATTCTGTTGTGAAGTTCTAGCTATACTAAACTCCGTTTTTATTCATTTCTTAGCACAAAATTCATTCATAACATGGTTCTTAAACTCTGTCCCATTATCACATCTAATGATTTTAACATTATGATTCAATTGATTTTCTAAGGCTATTATAAATTTACAAAGGATTTCAGATGTTTCATCCTGGGTAGCTAAGAAAAATACCCAATTAAATCTGCTAAAATCATCAGTCATAACCAAGTAGTACCTTTTCTTGTTAATACTTTCTACAGAGACAGGTCTAAATAAGTTCATATGAAGTAATTCTAAGGGCTTTCTGATGATTTTTTCTAACTTGGCCTTACAGGAGGCCTTATGTTGCTTACCCTTCTTGTAGGCAACACAAGTGTGGTCATTCACAAAAACTTTTGAAGGTAAACCTCTAACTAGGTGACCTTTAACAAGTTTGTTTATATTTTTGAAATTCACATGACCTAATCTCTTATGCTATAATTTAGACTCATCTGCTGTTGCATTTGCATATAAACAAGTTATACATCCAGAGGGAATAATGTTCTTTAAGTCCAAGCTGTACACATCATCCTTTCTAGGAGCTCTAAGTACAACTTGACTTTCATTAAGAAGCTTAAAGCTAGGAGACAAGATAAGGCATTCAGTCTCAGTAAAAAGGACACTATTTTTCTTGTCACACATTTGTGAGACAGAGAAAAGGTTAAACTTAAGTTCATCTACAAAGTAAACATCATCAAAGTCTAAATTAGTGGTTCTGATTTTACCTTTACCTGTTATTTTACCTCCTTTAGGATCACTTCCAAAAGCCACAAAGCCTCCATTGTAATCTTCATAGTCTGAAAGATAAGATTTGTTGCCAGTCATATGGCTAGAGCAACCACTATCCACCACTGCATTATCCTGCAACAAGATCTCTGGATTGCCCTGCATAAAAAGTAAAAGAATTAGTATCTCTTAGGGATCCAAGCCATTACAGACTTGGAAATCCCTTTTGGGTCAACATACTCAACCTTCTTGAGCATGAATGATCCACTGTCTTTGGACACATGATCCAAGTAATTTACCTAAGGCCTCCAAACCCACCTTGACTTTTTAAGGTCCGTATTCTTCTTACCCTTACCAGTATTAACTACTGCTCTTGTCCTAACAGTAGTCATATTTTAAACCCTAGAAGTTTTAACATCTTATTTTAAGTCTTTGGGTTTAAAAGCTAGTTTTGTGTAGAAAGACCTCTTGATGGGTGAATATGAGCCTCTTTGTCTTACATTGTCCATTCTTGGGTAAATTGGTCTAATAGCACCACTAGTTTGTGCTATTTTTGGAGCAAATGGTCTAACAGTACTAACAGGCCTAGCAGTACTAACTGGCCTAGCAGTACTAATTGGCCTAGCAGTACTAACTTTGTAAACTGCTCTTTTCTTATTTTGCTTAACAGGAGTAATTAAACCTGTTCTTTTTAGAACTCCTGATGGGACAAAAGTCTTTCTTAATTGAGGGTATTTTGAAATTTTTTGATGATTAACCCTTTTAGTATTATCCCATAATGGTTTGTCCACCCTTGGACCAGTATTGACCACAGTTTTCAGCTTAGGTTCTTGACTCTTTTTGTCATGAAATTTACAATCTTTGATCAAATGGTCAGTACTTATACAGACAAAGCAAGCTTTTATTTTCGTAAAACCAATTCCTTGTTTCTGAGAAGTTTGACCAATTTTATCAACTCTAGTTTTAACTGTTTGAGTCTCATTAGTCTTAACAGGACTAACTATTTGCACTTCAGACACATCTTCCTCATCATCTGAGTTCCAATCCTCAATGATAACTTTATCTCTGTTAATAGATTCATAGACTGTCTTAAGTTTTTGAGTATTTGCTTCATTTGTTTTACCTATAGTCTCACTTGTTTTAGTATTAAGATTAGTTGTTTTTGACTTAATTATTTTCTTCCTAATGGCATATTCGTCTAAACCTACAAATGGTATGTCAGCTCTTGGGGTTAAGAAGTTCCACGTTATAGGAGGGGGAACAACATGATACCCATCTGCTTTGGAAGACCTATTACTAGCTGGTGTGGACTCTTCATCACTAGATCTGACATCAAAAACACTCAAACTAATCTCACTATCAGTTTCAGAATTGTTACTCATTTCATTCAATTGTGTGCCATATCCTAAACCACTTTTATCTCTAGCACTCATTTGACTGTTGACTAATTCATCTAGATTCTTGGATGATTCTTCCCATTTTTCTATCTTAAGTTTCAACTCATCTCTTTCCTTAACAACTTTTTCTAACTCTGTGTTAAGGTTGTTAATTTTTATTTCTCTACACTTAAGCTCATAGTTTTGAAACTCATATTTTTCTCCCCAAGCCAGTTCATTCTTTTCATGTCCAAGAATTCTAGATTCTAGAGATTCTAAAGCTAACTCATAACCCTGAATTTCTAGTCTGGCTCTGCTATGTTTTTCTCTTTCACTATCAAAATTCTTTTGAAGAGTTTTAAAAGATTCAAGACATTGTTTAGAACATTTTTGTACCTCATTGTCAGAAGAACTTGATGAGCTTGAAGAAGAGATTGCCATTAAAGCATAGTTGACTGGTTCTATTTCAAAATCATTACTCCAGTCATATCCTCCTAGACCATCTTGAGCCACCAGTGCCTGTGATGAAGATTCATTTGTTGGTGCATTGCTCCTGCCATTGTCACCATAAGATCTTTTCCCTTGATTCCTTCCAGATCTGCATTCCCTAGCAAAATGCCCTTTTCTGTGACAGTTGTAGCACTCAATTTTTGATTTATCAAGTGAAACAGGTCATTTTTCTTTGAAATCCATGTTCCTTCCTGTCTTCTGAATGAATTTTCTCACTCTGACAGTCAACATAGCCACCTGCCATCTAAGATCCAATTCTTCCAAGTCATCTTCATCAATCTGCTGAAAATCCTCATTTTCAAGTTGAGGACTGGTTGTTGGTTGTGCAAAGAAAGAGCATGCTACATCATGAGCACATGGGGTAGATGAAACTTGACTAATTCCACCAGCAGTACTAACCCCAAAATCTCCACTGGCAGTACTAACTTCATTAGTACTGCTAGTGTTCTCAGAGGAAAGAAATGCCAAGTTCTGAGAAGTAGAAGTGGAACTTGAAGACCTTTTCATCTCATCTTCGTAGACCCTAAGGTTGTTGTAGAGGTCATCAATATCAATCTCATCAATGTCTGGCTTATTTCTCATGATTAGAGCAATTTGATTCCATGAAGGAGGAAGACTTCTTAGGAACTTCTGGTTGATATCTTCCTTTGATATTGGAGCACCATGAACCTCCAATTGACTTATGAGTTTTTGGAACCTATCATAAGCCTTGTCCAGACTTTCATTTGATGCAGTAGTAAAGTTTTCAAACTGATGTTTTAGAACATTTTTCTGCATCTTCTTGGATTCTTCATTACCTCCAAACCTTGATTTGATTGCTTCCCAGAGTGATTTAGCATCTGCAACATTGTGAAACTTGAGGAGGTATTCATCAGGTATTGCTAAAAGCAAGATGCTCTTAACTCTTTCCTGATTCCTTTTAGCAGCCAGTTGTTTGGCAGTCTTAGGAGCAGGAGGAGCAGATGTTTCTCCAGTTGGTGCAGGCTCTTCTTCTAGATCTCCATTGACAATAACATCCCATAGGTTATGGTCTGTGTGACAGATATATTGTCGCATTCTCATGCTCCAAATATCATATTCTCCCTTCCTGATGATAGGGATCTTCATTGCTGTGATAGTGGGTGGAGGAATGTCTTGTTCTGCCATCTTACAATTGAGTTCTTCTTATTCAGAGTTTCCACACAAGCTCTGATACCACTTGTTGGATCGTTTACTGAATAGATCTTAACCTTTAGCTTGTAAAGGGTTTGTTCCTTTAGATAATTCTAAAGCAACAATAATGAAACACTGATTTGAACACTATTGATTATGCGGAAACTAATCAATAATGCTAAGAAGAACAATATTAAGAATCACAAAAGAACTTTATATTATAACTTGAATCTGCCTAGGTTACAGATTACAAAGCTATGATTGCTAATAGATCTCTATTGATCTGTGTAGAACTATATCTACTAACTATGCTTAGGGTTTCTTTTATAAACTAAGGAAACCCTAATGGGCTTTACAAAACGCGTATAAAGATCATGCATATCATTTCCTAAGATATCTCATGCATATCTTATAAATGGTACTAACTATTTTATACTAACGGTACTAACTATCTGATCAGTATTAACATTTTGTACCGTCAGTACAAATTACAACTAGCGGTACTAACTAATATAACTAACGGTGCTAAGTCAGGAATGCATAATTCCCAACACTTAGTGCAAATCGTAGTTACTTTTGTCATGTTGTATGTGTTACAATAGTTACACATTTATAAATCTTGCGGTCCATACTTATGTTTTACTTAAACCTATAAACTCACCAATATTATGTTGACGTTTTTAAGCATGTTTTCCCAGGTGCTTAACTTATTGGATCTTCTTGATGTGCTATGTGGAGTCTGCATGCATTGGGCTCCGTTTTCATGAGAAATCTATCATTTATACCCATTGTCGTTTTAAAAATTTATCTTTTGTTTCCATTGCTATCTTTGAATATTTGGACCTATGTAAGACTTTATTTACTCATTTTAATGCAATGGGGTATTTCTTTTAAAAACGTCCATATAGTGGTCGTTCTTTATACTTTGTGCTTGTGATGTTATGACGTCACGCCCCTGATTACCTATTTTCTCTGCGACACTTTTTGAGGGTGTGACAAATTATAACATCACCATCACCAAAACCAAACTTACATTACCCTTGTTACATATGAATAATTAATTCCAACAGGCAAAACACTTAGGTCAATCGAGTGTTTTTTTCTTCTTTCTTTTAGTCGGCATCAAATATAATAAACAAATCGAACTTGCATATAGTACATTTATGTCTCTGATACCATGTAGAAATCAGAAGTAAACTGAACAACATATTCATCAGATGCAATTAAACTATTATAATACAATGACATTAAATTGAAACAAACGAACAAAACCCTAACTATTGAACGAGCCTAAATAAATGGGCGTAACTTAACGACCTTGTTAGCTAACAACGTTCACGATGTAACCATAATAACCTGTCACAGTTTTCAACCTTTTTTTAGGGTGACAAGTACTAAAGCTGCTTAGCTGAGACAAAACGATGGTAGGTTCGGAGGTTTATGAAATAATTTTATGAACTTTTGCAATGTATTGCTAATTTTTATAAAAAACTTCAACTTTCATACATGCACTGGACACTAAACAATCACGTTTCCAGTCCTATTTAACTTTTTTAAGTGTGGTATTTTTTTTATACTCCGTCCTGTTTGGTTGAATTACTGGAAACATAAGTAAAGGGGGGTGTTTGGTTTGAGGGTATGATGAGAATGAATGTGTATGATTTTTATTTCCAATACAATTGTTTGGTTAGTGTCATGAATGCGTATTAAACCCACAAAATCAGGCATATTCTAAACCCACCAAAACCCAATCAATTCCACCTCAATGTCGCATCAATGACGCATCACCATTCACAACCCATCACCTTTCACTCACAATAGTCATTACTCCTATTTCATTTCTTTAAAATACCTATTATATATAAACATACTTTACAAAATACTCGACACATACTCACAAATAAAAAATTAATAAAAAGAAAAACCTCATAAAGGCCACGAATGCAGATGAACTGATATAGAGGTCAACATTTCCTCCTTTTCTTTCACCTCATGCGTGAAGAGAAAGTTGAGCAGTAAGATGGTGCGTGAGGGAGGACCACGCGAGTAAGCCCTCCTCACACTATCTCACGCCTTAAAATAAATGGTCAATTTCATATTTACTCAACCATAACATCAAAATTTTATATTTGCCCAATAAATGCTTTAAAAGCATTGTATTTCTTTAAATTAAAGAAATATATAATTTTAATGTTTTAATCGGATGAATATGAAATTATACCTAGAATAAAAAGGAATTGACCGGTACTGCGGCAACTTTTTCCAAAACTTAAATTAAATTAAATGTCCATCAACCAACCCAATGCACAAACTACCAAGTAACGTAGTCGAGTCGACGACATAAATTCAAAGAAAACCAAAACACAAAACCCACAACAAACACACTCCAAATTTCAATCGGCAAACCCTAATAACAACCATGGCAAGAGTAGTACATTCTTCTAATCCAGATTATACAAACAAAACAGATTATGATCAACACTTTCCACCTGTCACTAGTCACAATTATGACAACAACAACAACAAAAAACAACATTATTCTTCTTCTTCACCGGTTGTTGTGACACGTGGCGTTAGTGGGGGTACTGGTAATGGTCGTTTTCGTGCTACTTATGGGAGGTGTTTCTTGTGTGATGAACTTGGTCATTATGCTCGCGAGTGTCCGGTTTATGGCCCACGTACTACACCGCTACGGAATTACACTACTTATTATAGGTACTACTATGTTTATGTCATTTGTTTTATTAAATTAGGATTGTCTACTTGTTTTTTACAAATTTTGGTTTTTATATAACAAAATGATGCCACTAACTTACAAGCTTGCATGCCAAATAAGAAAATGACAAATTACGCAAAAATGTACTTAACTTGTCACTTTTTTTTTTTTTTTTTTTGGTAACCATGGTAATCCACCCACCGCCACACAAACTCAAACCAGGAGGTTGGCGTGACCACTTTTAAGGTTGTTTGCACGTATTGAACTTGAGACCTCACACATTTTAGAGTGTATTTTGTGATTAATCAACACTCATTTTAATGGTTAGGGTAAAATTGACATAAAATACAATAGATGAAATTTAAAAGTATGGTGATGTACAATAGGGAAAAATAAAAAGATAACCACACAACAAAGCAACATACATTTTTTTGCTATTGATATGTTTGGTACAAAGATTGTTGAGAGATTATGGTCAAAATATATTCTTTGTTTGGTAGACATAACTTATAAGAGATTATAAAAAAAACAATATTCCCTAATCTTTAAAAATCAAATGCTACGTCATGTAGCTTATGAAATTGATCTCTTTTTATAATCTACCTCTCTCTCTACAACTTCATCTCTGGTTCCCGCAATAGTTATTTTTGCCAAACATACCCTATATCTACAAGGTGTACTTTTCAAACCTTGTGAATTAGTTGGCCAAAAGGTGCACAATAAAAACAAAGTACTTTTTTGTTTTGTTTTGTAAAAGCATTTGGTAACGAGCTCTATAGAGTGTAAAACAAGCATTAAGTTTTAAAAGCTAAATGCTTCTTCCTTTAGGAGCGTTTAAAATAAAATCCAAAAGCCAAAAGCTTTTTTCGAAGCAAGCTTTTATCTCAAACGCTTGAAAATGCTCGTTGCCAAGCACAACCTTATGTATATTTCATACGCAAAACTAGTATTGATGTACATAGAAATGTACCTTCATTATGTGTCTCTTATGAAGAAAGTAGTGAAATAGGAGAAGATGGCTGTGGTGCACTTGTAGTGGTTTAGCTATGGAGTTTTGGTAACTGTTTGGCAAGGGAGAGAATGTGAAGGTGTGGTAACACCAAAGTTACAATAAGGTGTTGCTGGATGAGCATATCACTACGATTAACATTGCATCCTTTTTTTACCGTAGCCGTAACACTGAAAACTGGGACCCACTAAAACGCACACATACATTTGAAAAACAGAAAAATAAACACCCGCCCGGGTCACAGGGCAGTCTTGAAATTTTTGGATGTTTCACCATGGTAGGTGTGGTAACACCGGTGTTATAGCACTATAGTGTCGATTTTTTTCCATATCGGATGCTATATACCTGTAGTGTGTGTATATGAGTATGGAGAGTGAACTTTTTTATAGTAAAAGGATTGTGTGTCGTCCACAAATTAAGCCTTTTTTCGATATATAGATATACAATTATACATAGAGCTGTTCATATTTGTGGTAGAACTAGAAGCCCTACATTGTTTGTTAGTTCATGGATTCTTGGGGCTTGAAGATTCAGAAATAGCTAATTTTACATATATATTTTGGAATCAATTTTCTTACTGCAAATTTGTAACTTTTAATTACCTCTACCAGTGTGATTAATGTGACTTCGTGCAATCACTAAATCAGGATTCTATTCACTTGTTGCGATTCTTGCAATAATTAGGTTAGCCTCTTTACTCTAAACTGCAATGTGATATGGTTCTTATTCAATTTGTTGCTGGCAGAGATTAGTTGTCTGTAGATAGAGTAGGATATGAACGAGAAGATTTTGGGTATTAATTATATGAACAGAAATTAAATTCTGCATTGCTTGATATTCAAACTAAGTTTATACCTTAGATAATGGACTTCTATAAAATGAGTAACGAAACCAAGGTGTAGTAGTTTGTCGTTTTATCAACCCATAATCAGTCAACCGCTTTTAAAAGTCTTTTATTAATACAAACACCACGAGAGTGTAAAGCAGTTTTCTGATAAAAGGTTACATTTGTCAGGGGAAACAGAGCATTTGGTAATGATCCATCGAAAGCTGATGCCGTCGAATCTTCTTCTGGTACCCAGAATGTTAGACCAAAACCAATAAACGTTTTAACTGATATTTCTTCAAATTTCGAACCAGTGAGCCCGTTACTAGGAAAGGTTAAACATAAAGAAAAAGAACTACAATCACGTGACGAAGAAATTGAGAGTCTGAAATGTCAACTGAACAAAGCTACAACTGACTTGAGTTCTGTTCAAGCCAAGAATGAGGAAATAACTCTAAACATGAACAAAGCTACTACTGACTTGAAATGCACCAAATCCAAGAATGAAGAATTAACAGTAAACATGAAAAACCTTCAAGAGGAGTTACAAAAATGCAGAAGGGAATTATCATCTTTGAGAGACAAAGATGAAGAGATGACTAAAAAGTGGTGGGATTTGAATAATGAGTTTGTAAAAACTAAAGATCTGATGAATGAGAAGATAAAGCATCTTGAAGAAGTAAACAAGACGCGTGATGGTGAAATATTGAAGCAGAAGTTAGAAACAAAGCAATGGAAGAAAACGACAAAAGATCTAGTTTCTATTTTGGCTGGAGGTGCAGTGTTATCTTCGAAGACACCAGAACTTGAGTCTCTTCTCTTGCACTACACCAATCGTGCTGTTAAACGAATGTTTATTGGGAAGACGAGGAAAGCTTTAGATGACTGCAGAATGGCGACTTATTTAGATCCTGGCTTTCTTAAGGTCTGCCTAATAGCTGGAAAGTAAGATTTCAGGATTTTGTTTTACTTTAAGTCACATATATAAATATAGAGCAAGGGTTAAATGACAAACTAAAATACACGTGAGAAGAAATTTGATGATCAGTTATGTGAATCGAGCTGCTCAAATATGTAGAATAGTGATACAAATTTACACACACATGAATCATGATATATTTTGCTAGACCCGTGCTTACAAACGCTTAATGATGACTTGCATCATCTTCCTGTTTTCTTCCATACAGATTTGACTTAAAGTTTTATTTCTTGTGCTTCTTAGCTGCCATTTGGTTCGTGGGGAACTGGATGAGGCACTTTGCTGTTATAAAAAGTGCTTGGACTCAGGAATGGTTTGCCTGGATAGAAGGCTTACTATTGAAGCATCTGATGGCCTACAAAGTCTTGAGGTACGATATACTGTATACCATTTTGATTTGTGTGTGCGCGCACACACCGAACAGTATATAAGGGGGCGTGTGTTGCCAATCTGTCACATGTGTCCATGTGCGTGTATATATAATTGTTCTCTAAATGGACATACCTTTCTTTTATCTCTGCTTCTGATTTGTAATTTCTTTCTGGCAGAAAGTGGGTAATTATATTAAGCAGTCTGCTGAGCTTTTGCAACTGAAAACATTTGAGTCAGCAACTAATGCCATGGAGATTGTTACAGAGGCCTTGTCAGTAAGCTGCTATTCAGAGAAACTACTTGAATTGGAAGGGGAGGCTCTGTTTCAGGTATCGTCTGCTCTAGCTTATTAATCAGCTCACGTTATGTTCTGGAAAATCATTCTCATCACTAACTACATCAAATTTTGGTATGTAACAGCTTCATAAGTATGAAGAAGTGGTTCAAATGTGTGAGCAAACACTTGCTATTGCTGAAAAGAATTGTGGTAATATAAATGACAGTAAGCGCCTGTCAGACGAGGATCGAAACCGGCAGTTGCATCTCTGGAGATGGAGTCTGATGTCTAGGTCGTACTATCATATGGGTAAATTTGACTTAGCTCTATCAATGCTTGAGAAGTATGAGCAACTAGCACCTCCTGAAACCAAGTAATAATCATACACATATCCATTAATTCATACATAAGCACATACACGCACACATCTATGATGTTTTTTCATTGAAGTTTGTATATCTTGTCTCCCATTGCAGGACTGAGGAACCATCCCTTTTTTCAGCTACTACTGTCCATGAACTTCTTCAGATCAAGGTATGTAACGTATTTTCTGGTTTGGTTTACTATTTATATTGTCTGTAAAAATCATTTGTTTTGACCCCACATGCAAACAATAATGAGGCAGTTGCACATTAGAACAGAAGTTATTGTAGGCTTGTTTTGAAGATTTACTGTAAAAAGATATCGTTCAAATTCATCATGCACGTCTTAGTAAAATTAGGTGTATACAGCTAAAATAGTAACAGTGATACGCTGTTCGCAGTCTTTGACTTTGTTGCTGAAATTTTGCTTTTTCATATGACTTACACATATAATGAAGTTTGGTTTTATAGATTGATTTTTTTCATATTTATTTACTTGCCACTTTACCAACTTCAGAGTGCTGGAAACGATGCTTTTCAAAGTGGAAAATTTATCGAAGCGGTGGAGCATTATACTAATGCTATAATGCGGAGTATAGAATCAAGGCCTTTCGCAGCTATCTGTTTATGCAATCGTGCTGCTGCACACCAATCCCTGGGCAACGTTATTGATGCCATTGCAGATTGCAATCTTGCGATAGCTCTTGATGGGGACTACATGAAGGTATCTTCGATTTTGCAGAATTTTGTTGAATAGAAGCATTCGTATGGCTGTTGGATACTACGATTTGTTCTTAATATCTGATATTGTCATGTTTGCAGGCAATATCTAGGAGGGCTAGTCTACATGAGAAGATAAGAGATTATGAGCATGCGTCTCTTGATTTGAAGAGACTCATCTCTCTTCTTGAAAAGCGTAGTGAAAAGAAATACGTGGAAGATTTAAAAGTCTCTCGTCAGCATCTTTCTTCATTGAAGAGATACATGAAGAAAGGAATGTCAATGGATCTTTACATGATCTTGTAAGTTTCCTTCAAATGAATCAAGTATGCATTATAATATTCAATGTGACAGACAACCTTTGAATGCCAATTGTTTGCATTGACAGGGGACTAAAAGGGTCAGAATCTGGCTCAGAAATTAAGAAAGCATACCACAAAGCTGCACTCAGACACCATCCAGACAAGGTTCTGTATTTGTTTACGTTTGGCCTAAATATACTGTTTTTGTTTGTTTACATTTGGCCTGGATATACTATTTTCGCTTATTGTACATCTGGCCTAGATTTATTACCATTAACTGATTATCTTAAAATGCAGGCTGGCAAGTTTCTGGCAAGAAGTGAGAGCGGAGCAGATGGTGATATTTGGAAAGAGATTATGACAACCATCCACATGGATGCCGACAAACTTTTTAAGAAAATTGGAGAGGCATATGCTGTACTATCGGACGCCAACAAGGTTAATTTTCTCGATTCTTGAGTTTCCTACCTTTAATTGGTTACATTTATAGTTTTATAACCCTTATCCCGTGCCTTTTCATTTAAAATCGGAAATTTACTCTTATATAACTACAACTTAGCATGCAAATATTCATGTTTTATTTTCTTCATAAAGTTTTTTTTAAACAAGTGAGGTCTAATATTGGCATTCTATTATCAGAGGCACGCTTATAATCTTGAAGACGCGATGAAAGATGGATTTGTGTGGTAACTTGGAATTATAGTCATTTTGGAACTTTAACGGAGGGCTAGTTGGTGTCATACCATTCTTGATGGGAAGAAGGGAGCTTTTTTGCTTGGATATAATTGTGGCTCTTATTTATATCTCATTTTCTTTCTTCCTTTTTTGGCTAAATATTACAATAGAAGAACATGGGCAGATAGTTTTGTACAAAATAGGACAATGAAGGTTTTTGTTTGTTACTTTTTGTTTTTTAAAACTAAAAGTGTTGTTTGCCAGAAATTTGATATCTATGTTTGTTACTTGTTTCTAAATACCAAGCCCCGTGCGGTTTCTCTTGCAGTCAAGACGTTTCATGTTGTTACTGGTTTCTAGTTGATTTTTGTTAGATGTCATCAACGAAAAGGTTATATAGCCTTTGTGTTGCGGCATGTTTCTTCTTTTTAAGATAAAGATTTACACACGTATCATACACTTGATATCTCACAGAATCTCACCTGAGACTTGGTGAAACCCTCCTAATTGATGGGCTTTCAAAATACCTTTTGATGCTGTTGTAAAATGTATAGGTTTTCATACAAATTACACTATCATAATTTGCACACTCATAAATTGAATGAGCTCAAAACAATAATAATATTTTGCGCTTTATAGTAGAATTGCCTAATTTTCAATTTTAGAATGTCTTAAATCCACTGCTCTTGTGGAATTTTTTAAGTTTAACACATTACTTTTAATTAAAATTATTATTATTTACAAAACTAATTGAAAGCATTAATTGATTTTTATAGGGTAAAACTCTCTTATATGTGCCTTTTGCAAAATCAGAACACTAATAAATTTCTTTTTCATAATGTTATAAGATACAAGCATATGCCGGCATTTTCTCGAACTGAACCAAAATATCTTGTTAGAAAAGGCAAGCAAAGCCCATTACTTTTACTTCTAAGAGCACGTGATACATTTGGCCAGAAGGGTCGGTGCCAACGGAAAACGCCACCTTACGACGTGAGCCCTGGTGCCATAGGCTCTTTCGTTGTGGCGACTAGCCCACATCGTGCGTTCGCTCTTCTTTTGTGTGTTGTATTTGTATTTTATTAGGTTATGTGTAGGCCAAAGAGTGTCCTATAACGCGAATGATGGAATGACGATGCTTTTTGTTCAAGTTATAGAAACTGAGTTATAGAAGAAAAGTGATGAGGTGATAACATTTTTTTTAACTATGACCTATGGCACGAGGCTAATTGTCTAAACATTATGTATTTAAAGGTTCATTTATTAGGGGCTCATTTGGTACATAGGTTTAAGAGGGTAAGGATCGATTGAAATTCAATATAAGTGGTGTTTTTTTGACACAAATGTAGGTTTCATTTCAATAAAATGAATCCAACCCATACCAGTGGGTTTTGTAGAATGTATTATACCTTTATTATTAAAGGTGAAGATTGCCTCCCGAGGCAGCTTTTAATGCTCTTAAACAACCCGGTTCACCCTGAATAATAATTTTTCCGGTCCGGTTGTCTTAGTGCTGCCTTAAATGCTATGGGGTTTCTGTACACGTGTGTTGATACGTGTATCACTCATACCAAAAGCCCCTCTCTCTCTCTCTAACGGCAGTACCACCGATCCAGTTTGATTGAATGTGGGCTGTTTGAATGGAGAGTTTGGTTATCACTCATCTATGTTTTCTGCTATGGGTTTGGTTCTTTGAATGATATTCATTAGTTTGCCCACAAACTTTGGGGTTTCATTGCATGAATTCCAGGTGGGATTCACAATTAACTGTGGTTAGGGATTCATGTATCTTTTGTTGCTTATCTTTGTTAACGGCAAAGCTATCCACCACATGCTCACTTCTATTACCCAGAGCCATAACTCTTTTCGATGTCGTCGACCTCTTCATTGCCGCCGTTCATGGTGTGTGGTGTTGGTGGTCGGTTGGTGACATTGGTGTTTGTTGGCTTTGGGTTGGAATCTTATATTTCCGGATGTGTGTCGAACTACTGAGATCTTCAAAATTGTTGTTTAGTGTTTGGTGATTATTACTTTTGCTGGCTTTTTTAGCTTACGAGCTTATTATGACTTTGGGCCTCATAAGCTTTAGGTAAATAAGGTACTTTTTATTAAAGTTTTGTTGTTTGGTGATTATTACTTTTGGTGGCTTTTTTAGCTTATGAGCTTATTATGACTTTGAAATGGGAACTAATCTCATAAACTGACAAGTGGGGTTTTAAAATAGGCTCATAGTATATGAGCCGAGTCGAATAAGCTCATAAGCTGAAGGTTCGAGAAACGTGTATTGTGAAAATGTGTATGTCAATGTAACACTTTGGCTTGCTTATACTTTCGGCTTATGCTTCTTCGATGCCACTGATACTTTCGTTGCCGCTATCCATGGCGTGTGACGATAGTGATGGGTCTGTGACGATGGTTGTAGACTGACAAGCTGCAAAATAAGCCGATAGATAATTTTTATGCATCATATCTTGCCGACACAGCGACACCCGAGTTGTGATTGGGGACACGACGGGTGTTTGGCATTGATTCTATATTAGCACTTTTGGACTTTGCTTGCTTTTATTTTGTCCTTATGCTTAAGCTGTGTAAAAATAGAAGCTAATATTGTTGTCGAGACTGTTGTCGTTTTTGCTTAAAATGAAGAGTTATGGTTCGGGCTTGCTTATACATTCAGCTTAAGGTTCTTCGATGCCACCGATCCTTTCGTTGCCACTGCTAATGGTGTGTGACGATTGTAATGGGTGTGTGACGATGTTGATACCTAAAGGGTGAAATCTATGTGGATTTTGTTAGAATGTGATTCGATCGTGGTTTGCGAGCTTTTGTCGGGCTTGCAGCCACGACAGTCAAACCTTGATTCCAAATGTCAGCCGTACACCATCGTTTGTAATTATGTTGGTTGGTGCCACTGTGGCGGGGCATGGTTGGCCAGATACCTTTTGTCGGTGCTTTGTTAATGTGTGGTTAGCACTGTGTGATTGTACACTGTTTTCTAACTTGATGTATCTGTTGTGGGCGATGAAGAGACTATTTCGTTTGCGGTTAATGGATTGTGGTGGCTGAAATCGGCCCGTGTCTTGGCGGGGCAGCACGTCGTCGTGCTTGCAGCCGTGGCGGGTTTTTGGTACCGCTTCCATACTCGCACGCCTGAGCCTTCTTATGAGAGGGTATTACCATCGATTGGCATTCATAGTTTTATGTTCGTATTTGTTGGTTTTCTGTGATGGTCGCCTCATTTGGTATTCTATTTTGGATTTTTCTATTGCCGTTAACTGATTTCATATGTAACTTAATCCAGCTCATAATTTCGCTGGTGTTAGCTTAGGACTGGGTTGGTATCATGCAATGAGTCAGGAGCGGGTTGGGCCAGGTGTTTGCGGGTCGACAATCCTGCTCTTTGTGTGTTTTTATAAATATAAATATAAATAACGGGAAATGATGATATTTTTCTGCATTTATGTTTCTTCGGATCATAATTCACGGACGCACGGATCTTGGCGGGGCAACCACACCTGTGATATGGCCGCAGCCACGGCGTGCGTTCGTTTCCGGTCCTATATATGCAGACCTGAGCCCCATCTTCCACTGATTACATATGTTCAGAACTAGGTGTGTTATTTTTGTTGCCCCCTGATACGGGATATACCATTTCCAAGTTTTCATAAGCGAAAGTTAAGCACCTTAAACCTTCCTGTGAATTATTCCGTTTTCACTTTGGTAATAGTTAGTTTACTTGCAGACTACGTTGCTTGAATGAGAAATAAATATGACATCTAAAAGATATAAAAAGTTGTATACGTACTAAAGTTGTATCGTCATTACCATTGTAGGTATGTCAATGGAAAACGACATGACGCGCTGATGGATACATGTAACAGTAGCACTATGTGAATGGAAACATGGTTGTTGGAGTTTGCGCGCAGGTCAGTACACTTTTCATTTATAAAGTCCGATTGTTATCTGAAAAAAATTATTTTTATTCTCTAATGTGGGTCAAACGGGTTGGTATAGGTTGGGCTGAACCAAAAATATAAGTTAAGTACATGTCTTGATGTAATCTGATATATCTTCCTTTAATGTCGGTCAAATCGGCAAACTTTTGTCGAGTTAGTATAAATGTAATCCAAACAAAATTTTGTTTGCCTTCTTTGTCTTGAATATCTTTGTTGCTATTTTCATTTCTTTTTTATGCAGAATCAGGTAGCGATATTTTAAGTTTTGTGTTGGCCTATTCTTGGTTTCAGATTTATATCTTTAAATCTAAGTCGTTCTACATTTTTATTTGAATTTACGCAAGTAATTAGCTCACTGTTTTCAGAGTTCTGGCTTTTAAGATAACTTATATTTACGCAATGTTTAGCTCAAGTTAACTGATCATTTTTGGCTTATCCTTAAGATACGGTTGCAGATTTTTGTGCTTATTGCTTGAGCTAATGTAAAATGCTGAAGCCTTTTTCGGCTATTAGCTTATTATAGTTGGGTTTTTGTTATTTAAAGGACATAGCTCACCTGATATGCTTATTAAGCAAAATAGTACGTTTATGAGCTTTTCCAGCTTTACTTGAGCTCATACGCCCGCTGTGTAAGCTAACGCAAACACACCATTAGTTTGTGAAGCTTGATATTGAATGTGGTTGTACCTATGGCTGCCGATGTTGTCTGATGGCGATGTTGATTACAACAGGCTGTGATGAATTTGAACAAACTCGATTAAAGCTGTGAATGGCCGCGTCTTTTTGATAAGCTTATAAAGCAAATTAGTGCGTTTTTGAGCTTTTCCAAGCTTGCTTGAGTCATGCGCCCCTGTGTAACCTACGCAAACCCGCCAATTAATTAAGCTTACAAAGCGAATATAGTGCAGTTTATAAGCTTTTTCCAGCTTTAATTGATCTCATACGCCCGCTGTGTTAGCTAAACACAACACGCCATTAGTTTGTGAAGTTGTTGTCATTGAATGTGGTTGTACCTATGGCTGCAATGTTGTCTGCTGTGATATTGATTACAAAGGCTCTCTCTCACATCTATCTCTGTCAGTGACATTTATGTTCATGATGCATGAACGCCACTGATCTCTAATTACATATCTTTCCATTGGATATATATTTCTCTCTTTTGCAGATCTTTGTTACTTTTTTTCTGCTCTTTCCATCCGCCGTAATTAATATAAGTAAGTAGTGTTGTTAGATTGCTGTTTTTTCTTTGTTCAAAGTAGCGCTGTGTAAGGTAACGCAAACACGCCATTAGTTTGTCAAGCTTGATATGGATGTGGTTGTACTATGGTGCCAATGTTTGTCCTGATGGTGATAATGATTAAAACCGTGAATGCTCGCGTCTTGGCGGGGTAAACTATTAGGTTTGCAGCCGTGGCGGGTGTATCCGCTTTTCTTGGTTGTTAATCAATCTGAGCCACATAGATACATCTATCTGATTTTGCAATTTAGACTTTTTTGTGAAATTAGGGGCTTTGGGATTGGCTTGACCTTCTGATGACGCACGGTTAATAAGCTTGCAACCATGGCGACGTTTCTGTGAAAACCACAGTGAACTCGAAAACCGTGCCACATTTACTAAGACGTTCAGGTAGTTTTAGCGGGTCGACCCGACTTTAAAGAATCCGGGCCGAGTTTAATAATTATTATTTATTTTTTTCTTGGTTATGCTTCCTTTGATTATCTGACGGCAGCTTATCAGGAACGTACTATCGCATTCGGTTAGCTGTTGTGTTCCGTATGTTGGAATCATTGCTTGGGTTATACGACTGTTTAGGTGTGATCTGTCTCCCATTTTCCCTCCCTTTTTTTCTTCCTTCCTCCCTTCTTTATTCCCTTTATTCTTCTATCCCCTAAAGTTTAAGTACTATAAAAAAAAGGCCACACAAAGACATACACTAAAGCATGGTTTTAATGTTAAAATCGTTGTGGAACCAATCAATGATGCTCCGTTTATTGATGTACCTAGGTTCGTTATCTTGGAGAACGAATATGAAGATGGAGGATTCCTGATATTTGATAGACGGCGAGACAAGTTTAACTTCTTTGTTGGGGATCCAGATCTTCTTCATTTTCCAGGTACATTGGAATTTACTTAAGACGTCAAAATATTCAATGCTTTATTCGATTTGGATGCTTTGAATGAAAAAATAAATAGCAAAAACAGAAAATAAACGTAGTACTAAAACAGTTTGTTCCTTATGGATATCTAAAATGTCGGTTTAAGTTGCAGGCATTGAAACTCAGTTTCGGGTCATGTTTTCTGTGAAAGTTGCTTCTAAATATTTTTCAAATAGAACTGTTTTACTGATAATGGTTACATTACATGATGTACAGCTCTCGAATCAGTGATTGTGATCGAATCCATTATATTCTCTTCGTTGACTCTGATTCTGATGTTTTTCACGTGCAAATGCGTAATTGTCCTTTTACGTGAAAAGAAGAGCAACAAGTCGAATCTCAGGATCATCAACTTGCTAAGCTATCAACTTGCTAAGCTGAAAAACTCCAATGAACAGAGAGTAATACATTCAACACCTGTGTAAATCCTTATTTGTTATTCTTTATCAATTTCTTTTTGTTTCGTTATTTTTTATTCTGAAGTTTGCAAACTTACGTGCAGTTAATTACAGATTCTTCTGAAAACAATATCCACTTAACTCAAAGTGAACAGCCTCTCAACTTATGAAAGCAGTAAGTATTTGTCCAATGACCCGAGTCTTAAAAAAGGGGAATTTTTTTGTTAGCTTTACTTTTACAAAGCTTTGTTTGTTTCAGTTCAATATGATATGTGTGCTACTTTTCTTTCAAGCAGACGGCTTGGCGTTCTTCAGTCTAGATGCATTGGTCTAGATTCGACTTGGTGTTCATTCATATAGGATGCGGCAGTTGAGGTGCAGGACGCGAATGGGCAAGAGCATCAAAACCTGCACATCCACACTTTACGTTAATAAAAACCAAAATAGTACGGTTTATGTACTTCTAATATATTGTACACAATGCCATTTTTTTACTTAGAGGTTTTTAATACATCTATGAGTTCTTTAGATCGTTTATTTTGATCTACTCATAAAGTATTGAAAAAAGTTCTGGGAAAATGATGATGTTATGTTGTAACTTGCGGGTAATGTACTACTTTCGGTTTGTAACTGAATAATTTTTGGTTAGCTGAAGCACTAAAGTCGCGCCATTTTTTTAGTCTATTTACTTCCGTATACAAACACCATTTTTCTGGAATGAAACATCAACGAAAACGAATAACCCCGCGCTCCGTAGCGGAGCGCGGGTTAAAAACCTTGTTAACTAAACCTTGAATTAGTTTCCACTTTTTATTTCTAAAAAAGATGCGAATTCTTCATACATCATTCTAGCAACCTTCATATTAAGTGTAAAACCATTATCATACCTTAAATGTTCATGGAAGAAACAACCATCATTGTGTACTTCTAAACAAACCATAGCGGTTCCCCTTATCATTCAGTTTCAAAATTGAAAAATAGTAAAAATTAGGGTTTATAAGTAGACAAATTATACAAATTAAACGGTTAAAATTCAATAAAACATGATAACATGCCTAAATTAGCATTCATAACCAGAAAAAACATTGATAATTGATGAGTAATTTCTCTCGAAACTACGCTCTAAAATCAGGGTTTTCTAAAAGATAAGGATAGGTGACAATCAATAAATGAAGAAATCAGGAGTGGTTATGGGGAGTAGAAATTAGTAAATCAAGGTATAGAGCGAAGGAAACCATATCTAAACGGACGACGGCTTCTTGTTCAAGATATCCAAGGATGGCTAGTTGCCTGAGATGTATGCGATTTAATTGGGATATCAATCTGACTATTTGGAACCCCATATACGACCATCCTTAAAATGTGTATATGTTAATGAAACTGAGATATTTAATGAAAAAAAACATCAAAATGCCCTACGAATAGGCCACACCTAGATAGTAATCGAACCATATATGTTCTCATTTTTCTTTAGAGGTGATCCTGACTCAGATTCCTTATATTACAAATCAAACCATACTTGACAAAATATCGGATTT
This sequence comes from Tanacetum coccineum, assembly GCA_026074375.1. Classification (NCBI taxonomy): domain Eukaryota; kingdom Viridiplantae; phylum Streptophyta; class Magnoliopsida; order Asterales; family Asteraceae; genus Tanacetum; species Tanacetum coccineum. The sequence continues at coordinate 56,094 of BQNB010011226.1, forward strand.
CCTATCGTCTATAAAAAACATTAGTGTTCTTAAATGAAATTTAAGTTTCACATAGAGCCAACAGTAAACCTGGGTGAAAAACAGAAGGTAGGAAATTTAACATTCAAAACAGATGATTGATGATAATTAGTGTACAACTTGCAAAGTAGACGTGTCTCAAATTAGTTTTTGGACTGAGAATTCTTCTATTAGTCATGTACTGATGTTATACCATTTGGAAAACAAATACATAGAAAAAAATTAAGGTTTCATTGTTGTACGCATTCTCACTTGAAATATTGTTGAATATATCCGTAATCGTAACATTGTTGTCGTATGGATCTTCACCGACAACATGAAATAAACTCACTCGCAACATGACAAAATAAAATGTGCGTGAGAAAAGCTCAATTTTATTTTTGTTGTTGATTCATAATATTACTCTGTTTTCATATATATGTCATCAGTTGTAACAATTTAGTGACATACATCATAAAATTGCTTGTATGTCATGTTTATGCATTGATTGTTGAAATACCATAGATGTTTCCCATCTTTCTGTTAGCTGTCAATTAGTTGTCATTAGTTGTCTAATAGCTGTCCTTATCTTTGTATATGAGGTGTATCCTAATCTCATCCTAATCCTAATCTCCTTGTAATCTATAAATACTTGTGTTGAGGAATAAGATAGGAAACACATTACCATTATACATTACCCTTTCACCATTCTTACATGGTATCAGCCATTAAGATCCTAAACCCAAATCACGTCAACAATAAAGACATATTGTAGAATAATATATCAATGCAAACCTTCAAAGTACAATTTAGGATGCAGTTTACTTATTTTGAAGCTCATCAATGAGCTCATTTAAACACCGCCATGGCAGGCCACCCTCTTCCACCTCCTTCATGGCGGAGTTCCTTAGTTCTGCCACCTTTTTCCGCACCTCTTTCCCTTTTTCACCTTCCATCAACTCCTTCACCTTCTTTTCCAATCCTTCACACTTCACTTTCTGCAGATTCACAAGCCATTAACACTAATACATCGCCGTGTTTCACCCTCCACACAATCTTGATTTCATCTACTATGAATTTTGCATTCAACGGTTGCTCCGCTCATGCAAGAATAGGCACACCCGCACATATACTCTCCAACACTGAGTTCCATCCACAATGACTCACAAACCCTTTCACAATCTCATGCTCTAATATATCTCTTTGGTTCACCCATTCTTGAACCACAATTCCCTTCTCCTTCACTCTTTCCTCGAACCCATCTTCGAAAAGGGGGTTAGGATGGACCTCCTCGTCTCTTCTTCTTACTGTTGGGACTTATATTGATGTTGGTAAGTTTTGCCACTCAAGAAGCATATAGTACAAACACTAAAGCTGCAATATATTGTACTTACTGACAAGCTAGAGGTACATGCCTGAAATACAGCTTTATTGAGTCGTGGGTTTAGTCTCATTTAAAGAAATAAAGATTGACTTGGCCTTTGTTTACAAGTAACAAACCACCCACTTCCTCCTTTGTCTCTAGGATGAGATCATGGGTTTACTTCATCAGTTGGCTATATTTTTCTTATATAGAGCCTTTGCTAAGATTGTGTGTTGTAATGAAAGTGCTAAGACAAAAAATATCAGGAATCCTTGTAGTTTCTCAAATATTAAATCTGTTGTACGCTTCTGGTCTTGGTTTTCTGTTACCGCCATCGTGTTGTAATCGCGAGTCGTTGCTACTCGTCGATTACGTGTGTAGAAAAATATTAATCTTGGGTGCTTAGGCTTGGAGACTTGAGCAACTTACGGAGTGCCGAAAGTACTTTAAAGGATAGGGATTTGACATCCTGTACGATTCGACAGGTTTAAAGAAGAGGAATGATGATGACATCGATGCTTGTTGGTGCTCCTTTGGTTCGGAGTTTCGGGTGTTCAAAGTAAACGAGGTTTAATGCTACCGGGTGTAGCATTGTGATGTTACTATAGAACATCAGAATGTTAATAAGCACACTTGTAGCTGATCAGTGTAGTGATGGTGCTTAGCTTTTACAAGTGATACTAAACTTACAGGTTGGTATGATGCTTACTACATATATTTCAACAATCTTTAAAGTAACTCGTTGGCAATCCAAATGAAATCAAATGAGATGTGATTTCAAGCATTCTGTGATAATTTTTAAAAGTTTTTTTTAAAAAGGTTTCATATGGTAACATGTCTAACAGTTTATGAAACTAAATGAATTGAAGTGTGATATTTGAACTTGCTATAGTATAAAGCAAAACTAAATGAATTAACGTAGTTTATTTCATTTAATATGAATTATTCATGTGGCTTTGAAAGAGCTTATGATGCATCAAATGACTACACCAACATACTCACAAATTGAATAAGCTTGTTTATTCAAAAGATGTATTAATTGTTTTAGTGAAACAATTATGTCATGCGTGGAGACATGCATGAAGATTATATATTTGTAGAACTGAGTTTCATGTTGGAAACTTGAGATTATATATTTGTAGAACTGAGTTTCATGTTGGAAACTTGTTGGTTTATGTTATTCGGAAATTAAAAGAAAACAAAGACAAATGTCTTGTTTTAGAGCATGCATGTGATCAAGCATTATTTGAGAGAGTGACATAGTTGAAATTATAGGAATTGTGTTAATTGTATTGTGATACAATTATTTAAGAATTGTGTTTTGTTGTGAGCATGTCATAGTGTCATGCATTATTAATATGTGCAAGTTGGAAGCGAGACAAATATGCATTAACTTAGAGAATGAATATAATTCAAGCTGATTCTTTTGTTATTTTAATTCACAAGTAGATGGTTTAGATTATATTCATATGAAAATAGTTTTCATTACGTGCATGAAACATTCTTATTTTGTGTATTTCTTTTATGTTGATGCATGCGTGTAAAGTTGAGGCTGTTTAAGAATTGTGTTAATTCTTTTATGTTGATACATGCATGTAAAGTAGTGACTATTAAGAGGCTGATGTTGCTACTAAATTAATCACAATACTCAAATATTGAAAAACACATGGTTAGCTAGACACTGTGTAGATTGTTTAGTGTCTCAATTGTGTTTTGTGCTGAGACATGGCATCGAATATATAATTTTGAGCGAATTTTATTTTAGCAATGTAAATTTGTTGGTTTATATATACTTGAATCAAATTTGTTGTTTTAGAATGCATGTTGAAGTATCAATTGAGATAGAGTGAAATAATAAGTCGTTTCTCTCAAAAATAGTATCTTAACAATATGTTAAGTTATAACTTAAAAGTTTGAGGAAGAAACTTTTATCTTGCTTCAAAACTAAAGAGAATTTGATATGTGAAATTGGGATCCTATATTGTGTTGTAGTGGTGAGAGATTGAACCAAATTTAGGAATTTATATGTGAACTCTTATGACATAACGGTCATATTGAGATTTATGGTGGGGGTTATAAAGAGACGAGTTATAACCTACGCATAATCTATTGAAGGAGTTTTGCATGAGTTGTTTCATGTGTGTGTAATTAATGTGATATGGGTGACCTGGTAAGCAACATGAAGTTGAAACCGTCACCCTATGTCCCTTAAATTAGATAGAATTATGATTATAATTGATCACTATGATCATGATTCTTGTCCCTTAAGTAGTGTATTCAAGATATTGGGAATTACTAATACATATGAAAGTCATACAGAAAGTTCACAAGTTGGTGGATCGTTAAACTTTTACACGTAATCTGTTGATTCTTGAATGTGCAAGAAACAAGTGTGTAATTAAACTTCAAGATGGAGGTTAAGTGAAATAGAGACTTAATACCTCAATATTCTATTGTTTACGAAATTCTAGATAAAACTAAGAATGGCCATTATTGACATGTTTGTCAAGTGATCTAGAAACTTGACAATGACACTACCAAGCCTTTGACGAGAGACTTGGTGAGTGTTTGTGATGTGAATGACAAGCGATGAAGATACTTGTCGAATATCTCCCTTAAGCTTCTGACGAGAGGCTTATTGTGAGTTGCTAGAGGCATGAGTCTGAAATCAAATGTGAATCAGTTAGTGATGAAAACCCAACTTGAATGTAGTTCTCCTACCTTTCGAGTTTAATAGGTAATAACAAAGTCATTAATCGGTAGAATGTGCTATTGATAAAATTGACTCATGTATAACTTAGATAGCACGGCGTTGCCGAGAAAGGATGAGATTTTCTTAACAAAGCTTTTGAGGCATCTTAGCAACGAAGACGTTAGAGAAGCTTTGCCTATATAACTTAGAGGTGGTGTCGCTTTGAATAGAGAGTTTGTGGTTTCTCTCTTAGAGAGTCATGAATCAGGATTAAGCGCATAGCCATATTCGCGCTCAGTGAGAACACTTTGGTTACGATGGGAAATGTGTAGAAGCATGTCGGTGAAATTACAAGATTTTGGTTTAATCTTCGGACACCATTATCATAAGGTTTGTAGTTTAATCTTCGGACACCATTGAATCAATTTCACTTTGCATACTTCAAGTAAACAAGGTTTAATCATAATGACACCACCGTGACACAACCTATCAGAGTAGCAGAAAACTTCCCAACATGGCTGGGGATTGTTGGGACTTATACTGATGTTGGTAAGTTTTACCACTCAAGAAGCATACAGTACAAACACTAAAGCTGCAATATATTGTACTTACAGAGAAGCTAGAGGTACATGTCTGAAATACAGCTTTATTGAGTCATGGGTTTAGTCTCATCTAAAGAAATAAAGATTGACTTGGCCTTTGTTTATAAGTAACAAACCACCCACTTCCTCATTTATTTCTAGGATGAGATCATGGGTTTACTTCATCAGTTGGCTATCTATATAGCCTAGAAGGATGTGGTTAAGAAAAACACAAAAAACAAAATCCATATTTACTCAAATATTAAATCTGTTGTGCGCTTCTGGTCTTGGTTTTCTGTTACCGCCATCGTGTTGTAATCGTGAGTCGTTGCTACTCATCGATTACGTGTGTAGAACTGTATTATTCCTGGGTGCTTAGGCTTGGAGACTCGAGCAACTTACGAGTGCTGAAAGTACTTTAAAGGATAGGGATTTGACATCCCGTACGGTTCTGTTTGTTACATGTTTGACAGGTTTGAAGAAGAGGAATGATGATGACGTCGGTGCTTGTTGGTGCTCCTTTGGTTTGGAGTTTCGGGTGTTCAAAGTAAACGAGGTTTAATGCTACCGGGTGTAGCATTATGATGTTACTATAGAATATCAGAATGTTAATAAGCACACTTGTAGCTGATCAGTGTAGTGATGGTGCTTAGCTTTTACAAGTGATACTAAACTTACAGGTTGGTATGATGCTTACTACATATATTTCAACACTTACTACCTATAAGAAACTGACTTTGGATCTTTCAAGACCAAGCTTGATCTCTTCTATTTGTTCTTAAGATATCTTGGCTTATGATTCGAACGCCACGTATAAAACTAGACTTCCAATCTTATGCTTTTTTTCTAGCCAATCCATCCATGATGGTTTCTGACTCCGCAAAGATTCCGTCTTGGTCATGTGCTGGCCAAGACAGAACGGGCCCACTGACCACGATTTTGGTCCGAATCTAGAGTTCTAGTATTCAGTGAACATTGGTTCAAGCTCAAAGAATGTATTGGTAACTAAACCATAGCTCTTTGATAATGCTTGGTCCATTTCCTTTATCCATTCAACATAAGGGCTATTGGGGTTCATGCCAGTAAATGTATCATCAAACTCACTCCGATTAAGGAATGTCTCGCTTCCGTCTTTGGCTTGTCCTCTTTGTGATCACGTGCTCGAGGATTCGTCCCATTTATTCTTCGGTTGCTCTATGGCGAAAGATATTCAGAAGTTAATTTGTAGATGGTGGAATTTGGATGTTCATCCTTATGAGTCGTACGAAGATTGGCTCTCTTGGTTCAATTCTATCCGTTTAGGTTCTAAGACAAAAGAGGTGTTGGAAGGCGTATTTTACATTTCTTGGTGGAGCCTTTGGAACTTCAGGAACCAATTCCTTTTTGCGTCTCCTTTTCCCCGAAAGGATGCTATTTTTGACAATATTGTTTTACGCTCTTTTTATTAGTGTGTAGCTAGATGTAATAGAACTTTGAATTGGGTTAGTTGGCTTCAACACCCTTTTTTGATTCCTTTGTGTTTTACTAGCTCCTTGCTAGTGGTTCTAATAAAGTCGCCGTTTAAAAAAAAACTCACTCCTAGACGCGGTCAACCAAGGGAATTCTAGGACAACAAATAGGTCATTGCCAAAACTTCCCTTGAAAATGTGTTTATTTAGGAAAATGACCCTCGACATGGTTATGGCAAAGTTGCTCATTTCATAGTAAACCAACCACAGAATCTTCAACTTTTTAGCTGATTCAACCGTCCAGCCAAAGAAGCCTTCAGTGACCATGAAGGTCATAGGCTTCTTCAGAGACTGGACGGCCTAGCTCACGGCCCATCTGTATTTTTTGGCCCGTTTCAGTTTGGTGAGCCTAGTTAAACAATCTGCTGTAACCCTAGCCAGAAAATTATTTGTTTTTAGACAATTAAATCATTGGCCGCTGAGTCCGAATCAATTCATTCACGGTTTTTTCTATTGATTTTGTAAAATCCCGTTAATTCATTTATCGGTTTTAATCATAGACGTGTAAAATCCCGTGAACGTGAATTGCATACAAAAAACACAATCAACCATAACAACACACCACACAAACAACAACACTTAATCCCAAAACGATCCTGAAAAGATTCACTTAAATGACAAAATGGCTCGAGATTTGGATTAAGATGACATGTGATTACGAAGTGGATTTGGTATCATTATTTGCAATTGAAGTTGGATTTCACAAAGGATCTATTATTTCATCATCGAGCTTTCTTTATTTTCTATCGAGTGATGATTGCTGTTGAACGTATACAATTATTATTAAGACTTGGTTTATTAGTTTCCAGCGGTCAAGGGGTGGTTGGATGAAGACCTGGACAACTATCACTTAAAGGAGTTACGTTGTAGTACTCAGTGTCACACGCAGATGTCGATGTGGATAATTTCAAGAGGTGTTGTACTTCTTATACTTTTGATGGAGTATAAGGTACTTAGAGATTTTCTTCTGCACCGTTCTTCAATCAACAATAGTGCAAGATTAAGTAACAAATTTGGGGGATTTTACTTCAGTTTCAAGTTTGATATATCGGGTTTACTTCACCAAGTGATCACAACAATAGCTTACAGAATACGAGGTTGGTAAGTTAGCCAGAGAGTTTAAAGGTTGAGATGTAATCAGCACTTCTCACGGGTATTTTTGTGCTATTCCAAGACAAAGATACTTCACAGTCTAAGCAAAATCTTCAAAGTTCTTCGATGACATTCATTCACAAGACCTTGATTATACCAAGTGTTCTTGATTCTTGCTTCATCTCCTCTACGGTTTCTGAAGTCAAGAGGGTAATGATTCTTTTGTATATCAAGATTTGTGCTTATGACTAGAACTTCTCGAGTATATGGACGTACACGACAATGATGCTTCCGAGAGTTCGCAAAAACTATCATAGGGGCGAATGTGTTGTAGATTGGGATTTATTTGACCCTTGATGTTACATGTCAACTTCAGGGGGGAGTTTAGTTAGCCCTAAAATGTTTAGTATGGTTTATTGGAAGTATTATGCAAACGTGAGAAGAACAGTTGCTGATTTCTCGCATGCACCCCTGAACGAATATTCACCAAGCCCTGATGACAAGAAGCAGTGGTCGTTGGTGTGGTTTGACTTCTACAAAATTCCGCTGTGCACTTTGATGACAAGTAGAGATTGTTCAAGCTACATTAATGTTTCAGGAATTGCTTAAGATAGGGATGTGGTGTAGGGGGAGGGGAAGCCGATTTCAGAAACTTTGCAGAAAGGAGTCTATGAAGAAAGAAAAAACCGTTTTCTAGCATGCTGCATGGATTGGGGGGAAGTTAATCCAGTTCATGCATACTACAATGGTTCAAGAACAAGTAAAGACAATGAAAGATCAGGCTGGGAATACAAGTTTTAAGACGAGGAGAACTCAGAAGACAATACTTCAGCTGTTTGTTGTGAAGCGCTATTGGATGAGACTATATTACGTTGTTATTTGTACTTGTTAGGAACATTGTAAGTAATTCCGTAAGTCCACATATTGGGGGAAGATTGTTAGCCCTAAAATATGGTGACTAATCCAGAATTACATTTATCATTTATAGTCGGGTCGGGTTAGTTTAGCTAGTCGATATCGGGACTATAAATACTCCCTCCATACTTCATAGATGGGTAGGAGTTCAACATTGTAAAGTGTGAGTGTTGTGTGTGGTTCTTTTCTCTATTAAACCACACACATACACACACACTCCTACTTCCTCTTTTTTTCTTCTTCTTCTCTTTTCTCTCTTTTTCTCTCTAATAATATGGCTCAATTTCTTTTCCATTTTACCAAGCCTCCGGATCATTGTTCAAAGGGTGAATCTATACTAACAACATATATTTCAACACTTACTACCCATAAGAAACTGACTTCAGATCTTTCAAGACCAAGCTTGATCTCTTCTATTTGTTCTTAAGATATCTCGGCTTGTGATTCGAACGCCACGTATAAAACTGGACTTCCAATCTCAAGCTTTTTTTCTAGCCAATCCATCCATGATGGCTTCTGACTCTGCAAAGATTATGTCTTGGTCATGTGTTGGCCAAGATAGAACGGGCCCACTGACCATGATTTTGGTCCGAAATCTAGGTTCCAGTATTCAGTGAACATTGGTTCAAGCTCAAAGAATGTATTGGTAAGTAGACCATAGCTCTTTGATGATGCTTGGTCCATTTCCCTTATCCATTCAACATAAGGGCTATTGGGGTTCATGCCAGTAAATGTATCATCAAACTCACTCCTAGACAAGGTCAACCAAGGGAATTATGGGACAACAAATGGGTCATTGCCAAAACTTCCTTGGAAATTGTGTTTGTTAGGAAAACTAACCCTCGGTACATGGTTATGGCAAGTTGCTATTCATAGTAAACCACCGTTGAATCTTCACTTTTTTTAGACTGATTTTTTTTAATGTCCAGCCAAAGAAGCCTTCAGTGACCATGAAGGTCATAGGCTTCTTCAGAGACTGGACGGCTTGTTCAAAATCAGATTTCATAAGTTTTATAGAGGTTACAAAAGGAAGGTAGAGCAACATAGAGGGCAGCTTGTCAATGCTTTCGACACCAAAAGGGACACCAGATATTTTCGAAAATGGGATGGAGATGATAGTGGTGGGTGTGTCGGAGAGTGAGATCGATATGTAAGGGTGGTTGTCAGGGGTGGTCAAGAGAGTGACCGTGGCATTACGGCTAAGGAGCATCCGGGCTAGTTGCATGATTGGAATTGTGTGGCCTTTGGCCATGAATGAAAACAAAACAATGTGAAGGGGCGACGGAGAGATGTGTTCCATAGCTATCTAGCAAAAATGAATTGTTGTAGTTATTTTTTGAACTATATCTCCATGCGATTACGTAACCTTATATAACGTAATAAAATGAGAATTTTCAAGCAATTCATTTAACCTTTTTTTCTATCAAGGGTAACCTTGGGGAGGTATCCTTGAAGAGGTCTGAGGTTCGAGTCTCACCATGGACCTTCAGAGGCAGAATAAATAAAAGCAGTAGTGAGGTTTATCCCTAAAGAAAAAGTTTGAGGCTTGCATACTGCCTAATTGGATGTCACTGTGAGCTCGAATCACTAACTACTAACTTGCCGTTAAAAAAATTCATTTAACGTTTTTTGGTTGTATTTTGTTTTTTCACGCATTAAAGAGTATTCCATAGATATATACCTGAAATAGTTTATTAAAATTGTAGGAATATTAGGAGTAAATTTAAACATAGGTTAGGGGGTTAAGTGTACATTGTAATTTAGATTAGAAATAGACTATAACTAAGATTAGTTAATCTTGCCTTGCAAGGCAAAGAGTTTCATATTCGAATTAGGATATTCTACCCCCTCATCCCTATAAATAGAGATGAGGGGGGATGCTAGTTGTTTATTCTTCTTCCTCATTGTAATAGCTTTATTAGCGTTTTAATAAATGTTTGTTACGAGGGTATAACATGTGCATATTCTTGTCGGTTCTTTGTAGTCTCTCGTGTAAGCTACTTGTGCTCGATAAAACACGCAATCTAGCGTTCCACAATCGAGCTTCGGGTTGTTGTCGTTATCGTACAACAAGTGGTATCAAGAGCCATAGGTTAGTCATGGTCTCCGAAGATCGAGTGCTAGATCGAGGTTTTGAGTCGTTTGAGGTATCGAGGTTTGATTTTGGTTTTTCGAATCGAAGTAGCGGTGATGAGACTCATTAAAAGTGACGATTTTTTAATCGAACAAGAAGGTGGCGCATTGTTGCTTTTATCGCCACGTAAGAAAGTACTACAAATGAGACAACCAGACTTTACTTTGGTTTTTCCTTTATTTGTTTTAAAGAAAAGTCAAAGTTGAGGATTTTATATTTTACATTCGTAGTGCGTAAGTTTTGGGTTCAAAAATTGATTAAGCAAGGGATTTGTTGTTGTGGTTTTCTTGCGGTTCAAATTTCGATCGTGGTTCGCTTGGGTTTTAAGTTAATGATTGGGTTTGATTGTTAGGGATCAAGGGTATTAGGGTTCTTTTAATTAATTCAATTTGCAAGAAGGTTTTTAGCAACAATGGATATATTGCACACGGCTTGTGAGGCTTGTCGGTAAAGTTGGTTAAGAAACAACTTGACAAGGTTTTTAGCAAGGTAAAAGAAGAATGGCTAATTCGATAACTAGGTTTGACATCGAAAAATTCGATGGGAAGAATGACTTCGGGTTATGGCAAATAAAGATGTGTGCTTTAATGGTACAGCAGGGATGTGATGTTGCATTAGAGACATTACCCGCGGATATGAAAGCAGGAGAAAAGGATGCTTTGACGAAGAAGGCATATAGTACCTTGATTCTATGCTTGGAAGACCGTGTTTTACTGGAAGTTACCACGGAAACATCTGTTGTAGGAATTTAGACGAAGTTGACTAGTCTGTATATGACTAAGTCCTTAGCAAACAGACTGTATCTGGAGAAGAAACTGTACACGTACTATATAAGTCCATGTACGAAACTGGGTGATCATATAGATGAGTTTAATAAGTTGATACTTGATTTGGCCAACATTGATATCGAGATCGAGGATGAAGATCAGGCACTTATGTTACTTACGTCGTTGCCATCGTCTTATGAAAACTTTATGGAGACATTGTTGTATGGGAGGGAATTCTTAACAATGGAGGATGTTCTAGAGACTCTGAATTCAAGGGAGTTGAAGAAAAGAGCTGAAGGCATAAAGGAAGAAACTGGTGACGGGTTATATGCAAGGGGAAGTTCAGATCATTCAGGTAAAGCTCATTCTGGTAGAAGTTCGCGGTTTAAGTCAAGGGGTGGAACTAGTAAACTCAAGTGCTTCATATGTCATTCAGAGGGTCATCTAAAGAGAGACTGTATAATGAAGAAGTCAACTAGGTTCATCAAGAAGAGTAAGCATGATTAGGATTCTGATGATGAAGGTAACGCCTAATTTGGAGAAGCCTTGGTGGTAGTCAGGAATGATGAGATGACTGAATTGGTAATGGATTCAGGTGAATCTTATCATATGAGACATAGGAGGGACTTTTTGTAAGACTTTAAGGCTTTTGATGGTGGTTTAGTTCAGTTGGGTGATAACAGAACATGCACTATCAAAGGGACAGGAAAAGTGAAGATATAGTTGCATAATGGATCAAGCTTTATACTGGAAGATGTCAGGTATGTTCCAGGGTTAAAAAGAAGTTTGATTTCATTGGGTACTCTTTAAAAGAAGGGTTATACTGTGAAGATGCAGATGGGTAGAATCAAAGTGATCAAACGTTGTCGGGTTATGATGACTAGGATCGGCAAAAAGAACTGTGTGTATACTTTGGAAGAAAAAGTGATGACTTTTGGTGTACAAAATCAAGGAAGTTCATAAATAAGTTGGGTTCAAACAACTTGGTCTTGGTGTTAAAACAGGAGTCCATGGAGTACAAGATGCAAAACGTGTTTGGTTTGAGGTAGAACTGCAGGGAGCTCAAGGGGATCGTGAAGCTGAGGTTTTTCAAGTTAGTAACGATGATGCTGTAGTGGCTCAAAGACGGTTGGGGGACAAGCAACCTGAAGAGAAAACAAACATGGATTGCTTGGTAAATAAGCAGGAAAAGGTACACCTTGGGATAAAGATGGGGGCAAACATTACAGTAACCGGAGTACCTGGTCAAGAGGGTGCAGAGGGTAATGTTGTTAAAAAGAAAGGAGTCTATGGAAGCTAATCTAGGAAAATTACTGATGTACAATGCCTAGTCGACAAGGTGGTCCTCGGTTCGAGGTTCCAGCATGAGAAAAAGAGGCTGAGTATTGGTTATGTTTAAGTGTTACTGTAACATTTCTCATTTTTAGGTCATTTCCTGACTTAATTATTATTATTATTTATTTTTAGAGTTTTACACGTTCGCTTTTAATTATTATCCTATAGTTAAATCGCGTAAACTAAAAATCAACATTCAATGTAAACGGACATCAAACAAGTTAAATTTTATGTCAAGCAAGTGTTATATAATTATTAAGAGTATAATTAATAACTTTTCATATTTTATTTTTATCGGTTACGTAAAATGTTTACGTTTCGCTATAAAATACAATTAGGCATACCCTGAAGTACCTATGCCTATCTATACTCAAACAAATACCCATTATTATACCCAATACCCAAAAATTAACCCACTTTCTCACTAAATAAGTCATATGGCCGGATATAAGCATATGCATACTTAATAAAATCCTAAACTCACTAGTATAATGCTTTCCTAGTCACACCTTACACACAAGTACATACTAATCCCATGTATCTAGAAATTGGCACATCATGGTACCCTAAAACCCATTTTGAGCCGTGTATGTGTCTTGGGAGGAGGAGAGCACTTCTAAATTATTACAAGGTGTACCCTAAACCATCTAGCAAACCATGGGTTGTTTAAGGTTGTTTCCTAACAAACAACTACTATATAAGGAAAGTCTTATATTCATTGAATACATACAACTTACACTAGCAAGTAAATCAAGCAAAAACTCTCCATTTTCCCTACTATAAGCCCACGGCTCACCCCTTTTAATTATGGTATCCATATAGTTTTCACTTCAAGTATTCAAGCATTCACTCTAAGTATATCTAAAATCATTCAAGTGCATTGGAAGCTTGGGTTGTGGTTTAATAAGAAGTATACAAGAAAAGGAACTAGGGTTTTCTAGTTGCAAATTCAAATTAGGGTTTTGTTTGTTGGGTTTAATCTTGTTCTACCTTCATCATACACTCATCTAAGGTTTATCTAAGACCCTAATCTTTTCATTATGTTAATTTTGTGTGTTATATAATTGCGTATAGTTAAATCATCATCTAGGTTTACTTTATGAAGTTTATAAAACAAAAACCATGTACATACATACACGAATTCATTTTCTTTATGGTGAATATGATGTTTTAAATATGTTAATATGTTTAAAATAAGGGTTTACAAGCAATGGAAAGTTTATATAATTATTTGTCAAGTTATAGTTATTTATTTATTTATAAAGTTTAGATAAGTAAATAAATATGTTGGACAATTTTCTTGGCCAATATAGACTTATTATGATGGACACAATGTAGAAGACCTAATTTATACACAATGGGTGTAATTTATAAATTAGTGGACTTGTAGTAACTTTATTAAGTTTAAAAGTGTATAAAACATGTTAATTAAACATTTAAAAGTTACTGTTCATTCAAACCTTATAAAATTCATTTTTATATTTTATAAAAATTGTACATCTCATAATGATTGTAAGAATATAAGAAACTTGAAAATCTGATAAATAACGAAGGAGTTATGATTTTTACGAGATAATGTGTATAAAAGTGTTTTTATAAAACTAAGTTTATAAAAATTATATAAATTCGAACTTGAACAGAATGTTTTGTATTTTTCCTTAAAAGTACTTATTTTTGCGATTTCAAAAATATAAGAAACTTAGAAAACCAATGGATAATGAATTAATTATGGATTTTACATGTTTTAAGTAATTAAATAGGTAAAAGTAACTTTTTTAAAGTAATTTTATAAAAACTTTAATATTTCAAATCTGAGATAAATTTAAGCTTATTTTTCTAATAAAGTACAACTAATGAGGATTTTAAAAATATAAGGTACATTAAAAATGGATTTAAAATGAAGGAGATACGCTATTTACGAGATTACGATAAAAAGTGAATTTATAAAAACTTGTTACTGTTCATAACAGTGGGCTACATAGACTTGAACTAAAATGATATCATGTTTGTCCTTCTTTAGAAGAGAGTTGTCAATTGTCCCTCTTCTTATCCATTATTCAACAAGAAAGTGGCTAAAAAGTAGCATACCATGCTCTGGGAGCTTGATGTAACCCATACAGAGCTTTAACCACTTTGTAGACTTTCTTAGGATACTTAGAATCTAGGAAACCTGGTGGTTGAGACACATACACCTCTTCATCAATCTTGCCATAGAGAAAGGCACTTTTCACATCCATCTGATAGACTATAAAGCCCATATACAGGCAATGCTAAAAGATCCTTATGCCTTTTTTTCCCCAAGCCTAGCCACAGAGCAAAAAACCTCATCATAGTCTATTCTTCCCACTGCCTGTACCCTGACAACCAATCTAGCTTTGTTATTCCCACTACAACCACTTCCACTTTTCATCCCCTTCTTATTTCGTAAACCCACTTTGTACTGATAGCCTTTTTCTTATGGCAAATTCTACTAGGACCAAACTTTGTTTTGAATCTCAAACTGCCAACAATTCTTCATGCATAGCAATCAACCCACTTTCATCTTCATAGAGCTTCTGAATCTTCTTGTGTCATGTTGAGATAGAAAACAAGCAAAAAAACAATGATGGAAAGTCCTTATGATTGTTCTCCTTTGCTTTTGAACATAACCTACAAAATCATGAGCTTCAGAACTTTTATTTACTTTGCTTCTTTTTTGTACTGCTGATGTTGGATCTCCTAGAATAAGTGCTTGGAAGTGATGAGAAGGGATTAAATCTTGATGTGGGAATAGGTCTAACATATCACAAGTGTTTTTCCAAATTTGTGAAATTAGCCTCTGCACCCTCAGTCATCAAAAGAATAAATGTGTAAAAGAACCATCAGTATAAATCTTCATGAATATCCTCAAGTGGAGGTATTTCAGAGTCATCTTCTTGGGAATTGGTTGTGTCAGAAAGAGATAGTCCCTTATTAGGACTGGCAGTACTAACTGGTATGCTAACAGTATTAACAAGGTTAGTACCGCTAGCTTTAGCTGTTGTGCTAACAGTACTAAAAATGTTAGTACTGCTAGACTTAGCAGCTCCTGCCTGAGTAACCAAGTTCTCAGTTTCTTGTTCAAGATTCTTCCTGAGAGCTTCAGCTTCCTCATTAGCTTCCTTTTCTTGCCTTTGAAGTCTTGCAAGATCATCCAGAAAGACTTGTTCTTCCTCTCTTGGACCTCCTCTCTTATTATCTGATTTTGAAGCAGATGAGTTTGTGGAAGAATAGGAATGCCATATTGGCAGTTCAAAGCAGTCTTGATCAGATTCATCTTCTTTTTCAGAATCCCCAGCATCAATTTTGTCTTTTGTGCCTGTATTTTGGTTAGATTCTTGTTGACCTGCATGAAGGTTAAGCTTGTTCTCTGATCTAACAGTAATGATAGTTCATAGAATCAGTCAAATAATCAAGGTCAAAAGGCAATTTTGGTCCTTTCCCTGCAACATTGGGTTTGTTCTCTAAGAATTTTATGTGCAGGTTTTCTCAACTTCCACTTTTGGTTAATAAATTGTAAACTCAAAAAGCCTTGCATTGTATCACAGAAAGAGAATACCCAACCAAAAATCCCTCATTAGATTGTCCAGGCAACTTGCCCCAAGTGGTCCATGGTTGCACGATGGTCACATGGCACCCAAAAGGTCTTATATAACTTATAATTGGTGTCTTACCAGTTAAAATTCAATAAGGTGTCTTGTTATGAGCTGGTCACTAATACCCTGGTTAGAAACATAACAAGCCCAAAACTAACTGCTTCAGCGCCAAAAAGTGTTAGGTAAGAAATGAATCATGCAAGGCATGGTTCCCTGCTTGCCTCAATAAGGGTCTCTGTTTCTTCTCTCAAGCAACCTCCATTTTGTCGTGGAGTTCTGGCATGTTGTATTCCCTCTTGATCCCTTTTAACCCACGAGAAATGTCAATAACATCCCCTGTTTTTTAAATTCTGTTCCCATATCACATCTAATAGTTTTAACCATTTGTGATTCACTTGGTTCTTTAATTTGTCTATAAGTCCTTTAGGATTGCACGAGTTTCATCGCTTAGTTCTTAAGAAAAAAGTCCAACTAAATCTCAAAAATCATCAGTGAATAACCAAACAATAGGTCTTTTAGTTTAATCTCTCACAGATGTAGGTCCAAACAATCCATATGAAAGAAGTTTTGTAGGGTCGTACTAATAGAAGCCGTAACTAACTTGGCCTTACAATAAGCTTTGTGTTGCTTTCTTTCTGATAAGCAACCACAAGTGTGGTCATTTTGGAAAAAAGCTTTGTTAGTAAAACCTCTGACAAGTTTCCCTTCACAAGTCTGTTTAGGTTTTTAAAATTAAACATGACCCAACCTTCCTATGCCATTTGTTAGATTCATCAGTTGTAGCCGTTTGCAATTAAACAAGCCAACCACCTAAAGAGAACAATGTTCTCAAATTGGAAACTGACATAATGTTTGTACTGGGGACTTTTAACAGTAATATTTGATTTCACAGTAACTTAAAATCTGAGACAAAACAAGACATTCAAGAGTCAGTAACATAACCTTGTTCTTTTGTCACACTTTGAGACACATGAAAAGAGTATTGAAATGCTGAATTAGTATCTTTCACAAAGCTTACATCCTCAAATCTAACTGACCATTTTTTATTTCCCTTACCAGTTAAAATAGCCTTTAACTACCTCCAAAGGCAACAGGGCCACCATTAAAGTCATGAAAGTCAGCAAGGTAAGCCTTGTTCCCTGTCATGTGCCTGGAACATCCACATCAATAATTCCTTTATTCTTTAGAGTTCTAATTGATTATCCTGCACCATATAAAAGAAAGAGATTAAACCTCACTTAGGGACCTCAAGCCTGTTTGGGCTTGAGTCCGCCCTAGTGGATCTTTGAAAGTTGAATAATTTCTAAGACTAGATCCACGATTGTATATGGAGGGAATATTATGTTGTATCCAGGTGTTTCCCATTTAGCAACCTGCTGAGGGACATAGCGGCAGTGTCCCATTTTCCCCAAACAGTACTAACTTCTTATTACCTTAGCAGTATAAACTTTATGGTTTGAAAAATTTGTTTCTTAGTACTGTTGTAGCTTTTAAAAGGCCTGTGATAGATGGTGAATGAGTTTTTGTGAAAAAACATTTGCTGGTCTAACACCATTCACAATGGGCTTAACAGTATTAACTTTCAGAGCAGTGCTAGTTAGTACTGTCTGTCTTGTTAAGCATATGTTCTTCTAGCATTTTTTAAGTTTTTTTTTTTTGTAATAAGTGGTTGTAACTAAAATTGTTAGTACTGAGCAAGCTTTAGCAGTATAAACAGGATTATTTCCATTCTTGTTTGTACTGCTAAAGGTACAAATAGATTTTTGTTTTATTTACCCTTTTGAGACATTGTTTCTATGTTGGTTTCCTGTTCCCTGTACATTTATGTGGTTATTTTGTATTACCCTTAGACATATAGTTTGTGTTTTTAGTTCAACTTTTTAGCTAATTTTACATGATATCAACAATTCTCTTATTAAATGACTAAAACTAACCATAGACAAAACAGGCTCTTTCAATAAACCCATCCCCTACTCTTTGTTTGTTAACCTTAGTTTTTGACTATGTGTAGACTTTATTCTTAACATTTTCCCTAGGTGTTTTTACTTGCTTGTTAGCAAAACTAGGTGTATCAAGTCCTTTAGTTTGTACACACACATACTCATCATCACTATCTGATTCATACTCCTCAATGATAGGAGCATCAGACCATACCTTAGGTTGAACTTCTATGTTTGATTCATTGACAACTGGTTCAGACACTAATTCAGAAGGTTCTGTACTAATGTTAGAGTTATAGGTATCAAAGATCATTTGTTTGGGATTTTAATTGTTTTCAGATTCACTTGGTTGAGTCTTTCTTGGACCATATGTATATTGTGAGTCATCTATTTCAATGTCAGGTCCAGAGGGCATATAATTCCCTATCATGGGTGGGGGTACTGCTTGAATTTCACCTGTTTTAACAAGCCTTTTATGCAAAGGTAGATTTTCAAAATCACTTTTATTGCCCTTAAAGACACTTTGCCCAACTTCATTTTCATAACTCAAATCCACTATATCTGAAATCCACCATACCCTAGCCCAAAATTTATCACTGGCACTTCATTTGATAATTTACAATTTTACCAAGATTTATTGAAAGAATGATTCCATTGCTACTATTACATCTAAACATCTTTTTTCTTTTTAAGCTTTAGCCATCAATTTCTTATGGTATGTTAGAACATGTGTTTTATCATCTAAATCTATTTTCATAAATTTAATTTTTTGTTCATACCAAAGTTGACCTTGTTGATGGGCAACTAACTGTGCTTCAACTTTCTTAAGACCTTGAGTATAAGCCTTTATTTCTACGCTAGCATCACTAAGTTGCTGTCTTTGAGCATCATATAGTATTTTAAGATTAGCATAAGACTCTTTACACTCATTGAACAGGAGGTACTGTTGGCGGACCTGAGCTGTGCTAGCCATGAAAGCATAATTTTCATTATCTTTTGAATATATGTCCAACCAACACTTTCTCCATCAACTATCACCAATGCTTTAGACTCTTCTTTCTTTCCAGTTCTGCTCCCATCTTTATTTCCAGGATTCCATCCGTCCCTCCTCCTGTTATCTTCCTTTGTTCTACACTCTCTTGCAAAATGTCCTGTTTTGTGGCAGTTATAGCATTTCACTTTAGTTTTATCAAAACCAACAGGTTCTTTTGCATCAAACTGTAGCTTTCTACCAGTCTTCTTGTAGAACTTCTTTATTCTCATGGAGATCATTGCCACTTGCCATTTTAAGTTCATTTCTTCAAGGTCATATTCATCAACCTGGTCTAAGTCCTCATTGAACCAGTCGATGACAACTTGATTGACTTGCAAGCAAGGAAATAGGATGAAGTAAGTTCAATGCTTTGAATTATGACCAAGAGTATTAGAAACACCATAAGCGTTACTAACATCCATTAGTACTGTTGGGTTATACAGAAACATATGCTAATTTTGCAAGTTGGAAAGATGATGCATTAAGAGCCTTTTTACATCATTTATCAAAAGACTCTTAGATTGTGTAACAAGTCATCAAAACTGAGATTTTTGAGTGTGTGGTGTTTTTTGTTTTTTTATGTCCATACCTGGTTTGTTCCTCATTATTAAGGAAACTTGTAACCAAGCAGAAGTAGAAGATCTTAGAAATTTCTTGATTTGCAACTTCATAGATACACCTTCACCATGAAATCTCTAACTGACTGAGAAGATTTGGAATCTCATAGCCTTTGTTGAATCCCATCTGTGTTGGTACAATGAATCCTTCAAAACTGTTGCTTTTAAGATGTACTTCAGCAACTTTTGTGGATATCATCATTTCCACCAAATCCTGGATTTGATGGCATTCCACATTTTCTTTGTGGCATCAGTCATCTTATGGAATTTGGCTAGATGATCTTCTGGAATGGCCATTATCAAGGTGGTCCTAGTTTTTCTTTCTCTTTCTTTGGCCACTACTTCTTCTCCTGTTTTAGGAGGCAAAATATTAATTTGTCCTGATGTATCAGTTGTGACTGACAACCGGACATTCCCATTTTGGATACCTCCCAAATTGGATGTCCTGTATAGCGCAAATAGTGTTCCAACATCAAGCCCATATATCATATTCTCCCTTTTTGAGAATAGGCAGCTTGATGGTTGAGACTGTATGAGGAGTTTGGTTGTGTTGTGTTACGGGGTTGCGTCTCTTGAGAGGAGGTGGATTTTCATCTTGTTGTTCCAGACATGTTTAGTTTTGTTGGTTGTAGAATGAGTAACTGGTTTTATCTGTTTCTTCATATTTCAGAGTTTCTCAAAGCTCTATACACTTTGACGGTCTGATAAACTGAATGATCTTTTCAGCCTATAAAGGATGAAAGCCATTGATGTATAAATACAAATGACTATGTAGAAACAATGACTATGAATACTATGTGTTAATGCGGAATCTTAACACAGGTACTAAGAAGAACAATGAACAACTGAATAACAACTTTATTTATGTGTTCTTGAGAATTACAGATTGCTAACTATGATATATGATTTGTATGAGATGTATTGAGCTTGCCCTTTTTCTAACTATGCCAAGAGGGATCCTTTTATAGACCAAGGATAACCCTAAAAGGCTTACATATCTTTTTCTAAAATATCTCATAAATATCTTTTAAATATCTTCTCAACGGTACTAACTAACTTTCTACTAACGGTACTAACTAACTAACAGTACTTAATACTTTGTACTGTCGGTACTAAGTATAACTGTCAGTACTAACTATTTGTACTGTTGGTACTAAGTTAAGAAAACATTAATCCTAACACAAACCCAAAACATGCAAAATCAAATAACCAATTTAACAGACTTGCTTACCAAGTTAATGAATACCAATACCGCCTCTACTTCGGGCTCGGGTTCTCTTCCTAGCAACACCGTTGCTAACCCGAAAAGTGACTTGAAAGCAATCACTACCCGAAGTGGCGTTACTTACAATGGGACTCAAGTTCAACCTCCGCCTTCTTCTCTTCCTAAGGTGGTAGAACGTGAAACTAAGGTTACAAAGGACACGGTGCCTCCTACTAATAATGGAAGTACCGAATACGTCCAACCTTCGGTTGTCCAAGTTGAAACTCATGTACCAATTTTTGAGCCCGTTGTTGCTCCTGTTAGTGCTCCGAAGCCTAACCCGAAACCATCAAATCATATCCTTACAGAATTAATGACCAAAAGATCTGTGAAAAACATCGGCACAATCAAATTGAGAAAGATTTACACAAATCGTTCAAGATTTACATTTCGACATTAGCTTCGCGATGCTTTAATACTCTGCCAAATTTGAGCTTCGACAACTTAAGTTATGATTAGCAACAAAGAAAAATTGTTTGAATTAGCAAGAACACCTTAAAATGAGCATTGTTCGGGCGGTACCTCCTCAAAAAGGATTACCTGAAAAAACTTTGAGACCCCCGGCAAATTTCTCAACCCGTGTGATTTTCCCAGAATGTGATGAGTGCTTATCCTTGGCCGATCTTGGCGCTAGCCATTAATCTCAGCCATTATCCTTGTGGAAAAGCTTTCTCTTCCCGGAGCTCACTCCTACTTGTATGACTCTTGAACTTGCGGACCGGTCAATTTCTCGTCCGATCGGTATCCATGCCCGAAGAAGTCTACAAAAAAGAAGGAAAGTACTAATTCCCTGGCCGACTATTTGTAGCGTTGACTTTGATGCCGACCCGAGAACTCAGAATTCTCAGGAGATCCTTCTTAAAGACCAGACTTCCGTTAGATTGATTGTATGAACGAAGGAGAATTAACTCTTGTGTTAGAAAAGAAGCCGTAAACATTCAATACTTGATCAAACTTCGAGAAACACCTCTAATTATGTGATAATTCGGTTTAAGCCGAATTGACGTCATTGACATGGCTTTGAGGTAGTATTCTCAAGAGTTTCTCGTTACTACGATGTGAATCGCGAGAGCAATCCTGCGCTTATTATGACCCTATTGTTCTACCTCTCTCCGACTCTCACTCCCTTCGGGGATAGTGATTTTCTTCTCGAGGAAGTCGACGCTTTCCTCGCTCTTAAAGATGATCCAACTTCACCGAAAGTTGATCACTCTTATTACGACTCGGAGGGGGACATTCTTCTTCTTGAAGCATTTCTTAATGATGATCCATCATTACCCCCTCCTACTTAAGGAATGTATTTGCCTGAAATTTGAAAAGAACTTAAAATTTGTGAAGCTAAAAATAATAAATCTTTAATTGATGAACCTCCTGAGGTCGAACCAAACTACCTCTCATCATGAGGTTACGCATTTTTTGGAGGGTGACTACAAGTTGCCGCATAATTGTAAGAGACTTGAGTGTCGAGGAAAAATCCGCTCTCATAAAGGTTTTTAAGTCACACAAGCTAGCCATTGCTTGGAAACTCTCTGACATTAAGGGTACTAACCCGGAATTTTGTACTCATAAGATTCTTATGGAAGAGGACTACAAATCGGCAGTCCAACATCAAAGACGGGTGAATCCAAAAATCCACGATGTCATTAAAAAGGAGGTTGAAAATTTTCTTGACGCCGGATTAATTTACCCGATCTCAGATAATCCTTGGGTGAGCCCCGTACATTGCGTACCAAAAAAAGGTGGCTTTACCGTTGTTGAAAATGATGAAAACAAGTTAATTCCTACACTATTGGTTAACGGGATGGCGAATATGCATTGACTACCGAAAGTTTGAAATGACGCCCCCGTAAAGACCACATCCCATTATCGGTTTTATGGATCAAATGCTTGAGAGATTAGCGGGAAACGAGTACTATTGTTTTCTCGATGGTTTCTCGAGTACTTCAGATTCCATCGACCCCCTCCCCCACCCCCCCCAAAATGATTCAAAAAAGACTACATTCGCGTGTCCTTATGGAAGTTCGCCACCGTGTTGAGCATGCCATTCGGCTCTGCAATATGCACACTTGCACGAACTAAAGGTGAATGATTGCTAACAACATGCAAAGATCGAAAAAATGATGGAAGTTCCTAATATGGACGACAAAACGTACATTCGGATTCCTTCGTAAAATGTGCCTCTCTCGGATTTGACAAGTATGCTCAAAAGATTGAAGACCCAAATACTTTGTCTCAATTTGAAATGAGTCATTTTATGGTTAGAAGAAGGAATTGTCCCTAGGCCAAAAAGATTACGCCAAGAATGGTATTTAGGTTGATAAGTCAAAAATTGATTTAATTTGCAATGTTACCTCATGCACACTTACTTAAGGGAGTTCGGAGTTTCTCGTGGTCATGCCGGTTTCTACCGACAGTTCATTAGGATTTTGCCAAAAATTTCCCGACCGATGACTCATCTTCTTGAGAAAAATACTTCGTTCATCTTCTCCGATGAATGTATTCAAGCTTTTGAAACATTAAAGAAAAAACTTATCGAAGCTCCAATCTTGATTGCCCCCGATTGGGACTTACCCTTTGACTTATGTTTCGATGGCAAGCGACTTATCCATATATAGCGGTCTTAGGATACGAACATGAAAGGTACTTTTAGGCCTATACACTATGCTAGTTAAACAATACCGAGGCAGAAATTGCATTACAATTACGAAGGAGAAAGAAATGTATAGCCGTGGTGGAACCCTGTGAAAAATTTCAGTCTTACCTTATCTTGTACAAAAGCATTGTGTATACGGATCACTCCGCCCTCAAATATCTCTTTGCTAAAAAAGACTCTAAGGTGAGATTGCTCTGGTGGGTTCTCCTCCTTCAAGAGTTCAAATTCAAAGTAATTGACACAAAAGGAGCAGAGAATCTCGCGGCCGATCATCTTTCCCGATTAGAACTCCTATGAAAAAATGTGCTCGACCCAAAGGAGATAAATGAAACGTTTCCTCTCGAGACACTTAATATGTTGACTTTTCATGGTGACTCAAGTACCCAGTGGTTTGCCGATTTTGCAAATTACCACGCGGGGAATTTCATTGTTAAAGGGATGTCGTCCCAACAAAAGAACAAGTTTTTCAAGGATGTTAAATACTACTTTTGGGACGACCCCTATTTGTTCAAAATATGTGCGGATCAAGTGATCCGGCGGTGTGTCTCAGGCCAAGAAGTTATTGATATCCTCAAAGCTTGCCATAGTGGACCTACCGGGGGACATTATAGTGCCAACTATACCGCCAAAAAGGTTTTTGACTCAGGATTTTATTGGCCCACAATTTACCGAGATGCCCATGACTTGGTCACCCGATGTGACACTTGTCAACGTCAAGGAAAAATTTCGCAACGTGATGAAATGCCACAAAATTCCATCCAAGTTTGTGAAATCTTTGAAGTGTGGGGCATCGATTTCATGGGGCCGTTCCCGTCTTCACGAGGAAACAAATATATACTCGTGGCCGTCGATTACTTATCAAAATGGGTTGAAGCAAAAGCGCTCCCCACCAATGATGCCTGAGTTGTTTGCAAATTTCTTAAATATCTCTTTGCTGGTTTGGAACTCCCCGCGCTATCATTAGTGATCGCGGTACGTACTTTTGCAATGACCAATTTGCAAAGGTCATGCTTAAGTACGGTGTCACTCACCGTCTTGCTACCGCGTATCACCCACAAACTAGTGGGCAAGTGGAAGTCTCCAACCGTGGTTTAAAACGAATTCTTGAAAGGACTGTAGGCGAAAACCGTGCCTCTTGGTCGGATAAATTAGATGACGCACTTTAGGCCTTCTATACCACTTAAAAAACACCCATCGGGTGCACCCCTTACAAGCTCGTGTACGGAAAGGCATGTCATCTACCGATCGAGCTCGAGCACAAAGCCTATTGGGCCTTGAAGCATGTAAACTTTGACCTTTCGACCGCGGGTGATCACCGAAAAGTTCAACTCAATGAATTAAACGAACTTCGTGATCAAGCCTATGAGAACTCTTTGATCTTTAAAGAGAAAACAAAGAGAATCCATGACTCCAAGATCAAAAACCGCGTTTTCAACGTTGGTGATCGAGTCCTCCTCTTTAACTCTCGATTGAAGATTTTCTCGGGCAAGTTAAAATCTCGTTGGTCCGGATCGTTCACCATTGCCCAAGTATTCCCTTATGGCACCGTCGAGTTATATCAAAAGTCCGGGCCAAACTTCAAGGTGAACGGTCATAGACTTAAGCACTACTTTGGAGGGGACGTACCACAAATGGTTGTCCTGGATCTTTAAACCATCCCCAAGGACCAATGAATTCGGGGAATGGGTCAAGCTTAGTGACCCTAAATAAGCGCTTCGTGGGAGGTGATACGTCTCAAGTATATACGTAATAATATCCAAAGTATAGAAAATTCCAAAACTACCCTTGAGGACAAAGGTAGTAGGAAAAATCTTACAAAAATACTACACGTTTAACCGGTAAGTGACTACCGGGTCGTTTTCCCAAAGACTTATTAAATTGAGACATCGTTTGTTATTTGGACAATGACTTAAATTGGTTCAAAGATGATTGATTTCTAAATTCCTAATAGTGAGCAAATAAAGGCATGATTTAAGCTAACTACGAAAAACGTTAACGGGATTAAGAAAACGCTACAAATAAGCAATTGAACTAAAATTAAACCCTAAATGCTTTTCTAAACTTTTTCTAATCCTAAATGACTATTTGAAAGTAAGAAAAAACTAAGGAATTTAGAAATCACAAGTTTTAAAACACCCCATTTTCCCATTTTTCAAACCTTTTTTCCTTTTTTTTAGCAACTACCTAGAATATTCCGACTTTTGTTATTTCCATAACCGTTAGGGATCATAGAACAAGATGCATTTCGATCCGAGAATGCCCCAAAAAGGATAAATTCATCGTCCGCGACTTTTCACTCGCTCCAAACCAAGCTTAAACGAAATCACCGCTAAATATCAGTTAAGATGCTAACACTACTCATATTTGCAA